>PVJD01012662.1:0-38403 GCA_004026545.1 Mormoops blainvillei | reverse complement strand
TTAATTCTTCCTACTAAACGTAGCTCCACAGCTGCAAAAACAGCTGCAGCAGTGGGGCTCGGCTATGACACCGGGCTGCAGTTTTCGCGCAAACTCTCTTGAATCCGTAAGTTTACTTTAGAAACTAAACATAGTACCGGAGTCAAAAGCCGCGAGGCTCGGGTTTCGTGGGAGCGGATATCGCCCAAGTTCGCGGCGCCAGGGAGCTAAGCCACACTTTCCAAGCCCCAAGTTAAGCAAAGGAACTAAGGTCGCGGTTGGGCCACTGGGACCCGCGGCCTTTAAAACCGAGGAGTCGGCTCGTACACCTGCCCAGGTGCGCCGCTGCTCTCCCAGCCGCCCCGCGGAGATGGGTCCGCGGGATGGGTCCCACCCGCCGGTCCGCAAGCACCACTCACCCTGCACAGCCGCGAGAATCTGAGCGCTTCGGTGACCCCTCTCGCCGCCCTCGCTGCCGCTTTCACCACCCTCCTATACCCAGAGTCGCTAAAATACAACACTTCCGGTGTCCGCAGAGAAAAACGGAAGGAAGCCAAGTCCCCTTCTCGGCCAAGAGAGAGGGCCTAACGGGGGGCGCAGTTGCCACTGCTCTAAGGGCGCAATTTTGACCGAGTGCACGGGGAGGAATATAAAGCGGCAACTTGGAAATATGGCAATGAGTAGTGGTTCGGTGAGTCCGATGTCTGAATTTTTGTGGTTTTTGCATCCATTCTTATATGTATTTCTTTCTTCCCCCCTTTCATGTGAGCAAATGGTTGGGTCCATCCCGTGAGTTTGCCTATGTGCACATACCAGAGTATGGCCAGGGGCAGGGCTCGATGAGTCCAAGTCCTTGTAAGGGAAATTGCCGAGAGAGCTGCGAGGCCCACGTGACTGGCCTTCACTCCGCCCCTGAGCGCCTAGCGTCCGGGGCTGCCGCCAGTCGGTCGCGCGCCTGCGCGGGCGCTCTCCTCAGAGCTTGGGGCTGCGCCTGTGCGTCCCGCGGCTGCTCGGGTAAACCCCGAATGACTTTATCTGCATGCCGTGTTGTTTTATAAAGAGGCCCGCCCCTTAAACACGGGAGCAAGTTTCGTGAAGTGCTGGGGTCCCTCAGCCAGGTGGCAGTTATCGCTTTGGCCCAGACGAAGTTCATAAGGTCACAAGCGGCTGAAGACTATAACTTCCTCTTCAAAAACGTTTGCTGTTACTTTTCCTACCAGAAGAGCCCCTCTGACACCGATTAACGACGAGAAGCTGACTGGATCCGACCAGGGAGACAGGCGACCGGCAACAAGAACTTACATCTAGCCCCCACCTCTCACTGTGTTGCAGACTTGTGGCTGTTGAAAATAGGAATAAATAGGCGGGCCTATTTTTTTTTTCTTCAGCTCCCCTTGCCTAGGATAGCTTGTAATGCGTCTTGTTCAGGAAAAGGAGAAAGCGTTCCCCGATTCTATCTTTTTCCAACCAAAGCCTGGCGAGGAACACTGTGATGCTGGTCACGTCGCTGACCTCATCCAAGAAAGCTGTGAATTGGATTCGATAATGCTCACGTCATCATTCCGGCGCTAAGGTTCAATACCTAGTTTGGCTCTTACGTCAGAACAGTGCAGAAGTTTGGAGTTGCCCCATGGCCCTCTCAAAAGCTGCCCTCACTTGAATCACCCTGCTGAAAAGATAGGTAAAAACTGCAGAATAATATAAGTATTAAGCTATACCTCCAAGGACTTAAGGAGCATTTCATCTATTAACCAATAATATATTTAAAGTTAACTTAAAGTCAGTGAAAAATAAATAACTGCCCGAATTCTATAGTGTGACTGAAACAAAGTTGATTAATTTCCTAAATTGCCTTAATAGAAAGAATCACTTGGGAGTACTAGCTAAAAAATATGAATTATGCAGCCCACTGAATCAGAATCTTCTAGGGCATGTCTAAAGGAATCATTAATTTAACAGGGCTCCTAACTACTCATCACAAAAGGTGGACGGCGCAGCTAGATGGCTTAGGGTCTAAGGCTTAGACAGTGACAGATCAGACGGCAGATGGGTGAGTGGTGGGAGACTGCAGTTTGTTCTTGGAGTTTGGCTTGGGCAGCAGTGAGAGCACCCTGCAGTTGGAACTCCTTGCAGTGCACACACACTTCCACTGAGTGGTGACCTGCCACCATATAGAGCTCAAGCCTTCCACACAGTCCTTCAGAAAGATAACTTTAACCCGTAACAATGAAATGGATAGTTTAGTTTTCCACTAAGCTCCAAAGGGAGCAGAAACTTATTTTCCTTCTTTAGTGTCAAAGAATTGCCTTGTTTGTCTTCCGTCTTTCCTTCTGCTCAATGAACAGGTAAACAGTGACTGCATTGCCAAGCACCGTGGTGGGTGCTGTAGTTTATGATTTTTGAAATAGAGTATCATTGCTACCTCTTGGATGAGGGGATGGGGAATAGAAAGGATTGCAAAGGCACAGGGGGTGTCAGGGAATGACTGTGGAACAGATCACTATGGTACAATTATGTAAGGCCTATAGAAGGAGCACAAAGGAGGAAATAAACCCACCTGGAGATTTGTGGGAAGGCTTCCCCCAGAGGACTATTGCAGAGCTGATTCTAGAAGTCAGTGAGGAAAGAAAAGAGAGATTTCAGGCAAACTGTGCTTGATTGTCTGAAGGTGATCAGGAGGCAAATAGTATTTTTAAATACACCCCCCCCCTCCAAATTAATACCTAAAACAAAAATTGTGGTGTAGGCTTACTTCAAGAAATTCTTTAATTTCATCCTCTGAAAAAGGGCATAATAATAATGGTCACTATATTCAGCCATTGTGAGGATTAAGTGAGACAATCTACATAAATTTCTTAGATATTGTCTTTGGTTGTGTTAAGGCACTGAAATTTGGAGTTTGTAGAGCAGTTAGCCTACCCTGGCTAATTGCTATACCAATGCTTTGTCTGCTCTACTGGAGGAAACAAGCTGAATGATTACACTTTACATTTAGTGATCACAGGCTCTTGATGCTACCTTGGTACTCATGATGTTTCTCTAGTCCTTTCATGCTCCTGCTCTCTTATATGTCAGTTTTGTAATTTCTATCTTCTTATACTTCCAGCACCTCCCATCCTTGGTCTCAGTCTATGACCTTGTTTCTAAATCACTGAGAAAAAAATGATTCCCACAAGCTCCCACAACCACATCTACCCAACAGCCAGCATTTGTTCCCATATGTTATCTTCACCCTCCTCTCTGAAATAGCGAGGAACCCTTCTTGCTCCTGTGGAAAGACGATCCTCTATTTGCTCTTTGTCACTCCAATGATTCCGCCCTCTTCTGTATCAAGTTCTCGCTCTATAATTATTTCCATCAATAAGAATACTGTAATGTGTTCCAGCATCATGTCTCCCCAGAGATGTCAACATCCAAATCTCCAGAACCCATGAATATGTTAGGTTATGTGGCAAAAGGGAATTAAGTTTGCTAATGAGCTGATCTTAAAAGAATGTTATCCCATGTTATCCCAGGGGACCCAATGTAATCATGGGACCTTAAAATTAGAACAGGGAGACAGATAAGACAGTCAGAGGGAGGTATGAGTGTGGAAGCATGGTCAGAGTGATGCAATGTTGCTAACTTTAAAAATGGAGGAAGGGGGACATGAGCCAAGGAATGTGGGTGACCTCTAGAAGCTGGAAAAGACAAGAAAATGGATTCTCCCCCAGAGCCTCTGGAAAGGAACACAGTCTTGCTGACACCTTGATTTTGGACCCAGTGAGACCCAGCTTGAACTTCCAATCTACCAAATTGCAAGACCATTAACTTGTGTTGTTTTAAGCCACTAAATTTGTGGTAATTTGTTACAGCAGCAGTAGAACTTGTAGTTCTATTTCATGTAGGTTAATGGCAATTCCATACTTTAAGTTGCTCAGGCGAAAAACCTTTGATTCATCTTTGCCACTTCTTTTTCTTTCATGACCCTTATCTAACCTTTAAATAAAAGTATCACCAGGGTTTAGAACCACAATTAGTGCAAACCTATTAGGTTTTTCAAAATATATCAGAATATGATTATGTCTCACCACCTCTACTGCTACCATCCTAGTGCAGGGTATCCTCTCTCAAGCTTGGATTTTTGCAACAACCTTCTTGCTGATCTTACTTCCCCTACATTGTACTTCCATGTAGCCACAGTTACTCTTTCAACTAGTAAATTAGATCTTGTCACTGTTCTGCTCAACACCCTCCAGTGGTGTCTTACCACATTCAGAGTGAAAGCCAAATGCTTTACAATGGTCTACAAGGCCCAAAGAGAGTAGACTCTGGGAACTTCTCTGACTTTATCTCCTACTGCCTGCCATCCCCAGTTGCTCAGCCACAATGATCTTCTTGCTATTAAAGAAGTCAGGTTTTCCACATCAACACCTTTGCATTTGATGTTCCATCTGATTTCAGTGATCCCTCGAATATTTTCATTTCTTTCTCGTTCAACTCTTCAAGTCTTTACTTAAATATCACTATCTCAGTAACACCTTCTCTGGTCATTATATTTAAACTTTCATTATTCATCTTCCACCTCTAGCATTTTCCTCCCTTGCTTTATTTTTTCCATTGCATTTATTACCTGTGGTCTCAAAGATACACTCAATGTAGGAGAAGTTGTCTTTGTCCAGGTTGTTGTGGCTCTCTAGGAAGTTAAACCAGACACTGCCTGTTGTGATCTCAATGGGGACTTCCTCCCTGCAGGCCAATTTGAGCTGTTTCAGATCTTCAAGGATGATGTTGTTGGTCTGGTCCTGGAGGAGGGTCCTTACTTGGCGTTGATGCCTCCAGGCAGAGTGCACGGGGTACAGGAACTCATGTGTTCAGTTTTTGAGTAGCATCTGGAGCCTTCTCCTTGGCTCCCAGTGCCCCAGAATTGTATTATTTTTAAATTGCTAATAGTACAGAGGATTAGTAGACGGTAAACCTGGGAGAAGAAGGAATCAGGATATCTGACAGATGGTAATGCCAATCATTGAAATAAGGACCATGGGAAGAGACAGTTTTAAATGTGGAGAACAGTAATAGTAAGAAATGACCGTTTGAGGTACAGTCATACTCCAGTACTTGTCTGCTTCAGAACTCGTCAAATCCTGTACTTGTCACATTTTAAGGAGAAAAAAATGTTTCAGCACTTGGTACTTGCTTGGGACTTGTCTCACGTGCTAGAACCTGTATGAGTCACCATACCACCCTGCAAGAGAAAATGTTTCAGCATTTGGTGCTTGCTTGGTATTTATTGGTTTCAGCACTCATCATGAGTTCTGGAATGAATTAATGACAGGTACCCAGGTACCACTGTAGTGGATTAGAAGACAATATTGAGGCTTTCCCAAAACAGCAAAAAGAGACAAAAAGATAAAAATATAGAGGAACTGTCAAAAGTCATGGAGAACGTATTGAGATAATCCATTATGTATTTAATAGGCAATCCAGATTAAGATATAAAAAAGAGAATGATAGAAAGAATATTAAGAAATAATGACTGAGAGTTTTCCAGAATTGAAAAAAAATCTAAAATCTTCATTTGGGTTGAAAGTGCACTCTGAATATGAAGCAGAAAAAATAAAAATAAACCTATACCAAGTAACATCACAGTGAATTTTCAGGTTATCAAAGGTAAAAGGAAAATAGTAAAAACATCCAGAGATAAAAGAGAGATTGCCTACAAAGGAACAATAATTAGATTGGCAGTATGCTTTCTTCCAGCAACAATAATACATGCTGAAGGTAGTGCAGTAATATCTTCGAAGTGCTGTGAAAAGCACCACCCACTCCTCACACAGTGTGTGCGTGCGTGCAATTGATTCACAAAATCCTTACAACTCCAAAAAATTCTGGATGCTGGTCTTTCTAGACTTTCTCAGGTCTAAAGATTGATCTTCTTGCCTCTTATAATTCTGAGGTTGATTACTAAATAGGAGCCACAAAATTGCTTTCAAATGTCTTGAATTGATTTAGCATGTCCTGAATAGATCTTCTGACTATTACTACTCTCAGCCTTTGGGACATCTGCCAGAATTCTGAAATGACAAGACCTCATGTTTAACATCCTATTGCACTAAAAAATATTAAATCATTGTTGATTGTTTTCTACTTTTGAATGTATGTTTGACTTGTGTTCCAACTAGCTTATAAACATATCCTATATTATTTTTACACTAGGTAAGTAGAAGTTTTTCAATGTATACTTTTAAAAATAATAAAATAATGAATTGTTATTGTTATTGCTTATGGAACCAGGCACCCTGCTAAGGGTTTTATTAGCATTACTTCTCAGTCATTGCCCTGCAAGGTAGTTGCTGTCACATCCCTTTTACAGATGAGGAACTTGAAGCTTAGGGAGGTTAATAACCTGCCTACAATCATATTTTAGGGAAGAGAAAAGGTAGGAATCTGACACAGGTCTGTATTATTTGAAAGTCTCTTATGTTACATTGATTGGTGAGGCATGCTAACTTTTGATAAGAATTACTGTGTTAATAATTTGGAGTGGGAATATCTACCCAAAATGTTGACTTATTTCTTTGGTCTTCCCAGGAAAAGAGACTGTATGGTTTCTTGCGGACTTTCCAGTAAGACTTAATTCCATTTAAAGTAGTGCCTTAAGAAAATACCTGCTTTGCGAACCAACTGTATTATATTTTAACTTTTGATTTCGAGTTTTTCTTACTCTTGGGGAAATAATGGTCAATGAAACTAATTTCTTTGGGCAGTTTCCATTTCATATAGCTTGTCAGCATTTAACAGAACACTCCTTTTGCATTGCTGCAAGGAGTAAATGCTGATTAAGTAAAGCAGTGAAGCACCAGTCTAGTAGTATTACGCAGTAAACTACCAGAAAAGTCAAAGAGCCAGAAGTTACGTTTGAAGGAACTTTACCAAGGTCAGTATTCTGCAGTGTCTTAGTGTGCAACACAATTCATTACTTGCTTCAGGAAGAAGAAAGAATCATGATATGAAGATATACATACTTCCCGAGGTACCTTCTTGTTTGTGTTCTCAGTACCTAGCACAGTGTCAAGCATCTCATCTGTGCTCACTAAAACCTAAGTTAAACATGTAAACCTTATTTAAGAACTTTGGGGCAACGGTAGTAGGAAAAAAAGGGGAGATTTAGGAAGTGGTTAAATGAAGAAAATAGTCCTGTGTTGAAACTCAACTAGATCAGTGGTATCAAATTTCTGTAGGGCCTGCTAGGTCCACAGTGAAAATTTTCTTGGTACATAAGTAGTTGAGGTGACTAGATTAGCCAAAGACAGGTTACATCTTGTTTGGATATGTAAGCCAAATAAAAGTTATTGTCCAAGGCAAAGGAGAACAATGAATGAAATCTTTTATATTAATTCTTAAAGCAACCCTGGCTGATGGTGGCTCAGTAGATTGAGCGCCAGCTTGTGAACCAAAGGGTTGCCAGTTGGATTCCCAGTCAGGGAACATGCCTGGGTTGCGGACCAGGTCCCTGGTAGGGGGTGCATGAAAGGCAATCACACAGTGATGTTTCTCTCCCTGTCTTTCTCCTTTCCTTCCCCTCTGTCTAAAAATAAATAAATAAAATCTTTTTTTAAAAAAACCTTCTTAAAAAAAATTCTTAAAGTACTTTTTCTATTTAAACTCTTTTCATGTGAAATGCCTCAGACATTATTTAAAATAATATATAATAGTTACATTAAATTTATGTTATGTAAGAATAATAATGTGTTTGCATAAACTAATATTAGCATTCTTGTCTAATGTAAAGTCCTTTACATGACTTTAAAACATTACGAATACTACAAAGGAACAAAATTCCAAACCTCCAGACCAGATAGTATTAGATTTAAAAATAGAAAAATTGACTGAGGAATGAAAAATATTAATAGAAATAGATTTAAAACTATAAGTCTCAACACATAACTTTTCAAGTGTAATAAACATAGTGAAAAATAATTATTTATGAAATGCCATTGAAAATACAATATTAAAACTGAGAAAAAGAAACTTAGATAAATTCTCATACCATATACTACAAACATTGTGAGTTATAGTTAAACATAAAACAGAAAGCATAGTAATTTGAATGAACAGAATTGTATAAATATCTTGTTTGGGGGAAAGAATATAAGTAGTTAAAATGGCTTTGACTAAAGTATCATGGGCATACAGTAAACTCCACATTTTTAAGCATACAATGTGGTAAGTTTTGACACATTTATACACTTGTGAAACTATCACCACAGTCAAGGTTCTTCACGTACCATCACCCCCAAGGTTTCCTCATGCCCGTTTGTAATCCATTCCACTCAGCTCCTCCCACTTCTCCCCTCCCTCATCCCTAGGCAACCACTAATCTGTCACTTTAGTTTGCACAAATACAAGATTTGACTTTCAGTCTTACTGATTATAAGATTGATGACTCTACTTTTATAAAAGTCAAAATGAAATGAAAAAGTAAAGAATTGAAATGGAAACATTTTGTAGTAAATATGCTAGATAAAAGCTTAATATCCAGAATATTTTAGAAATTTAATAAAAAGTGTTTTATTTTGGCTTGTTTGATAGCAAGGAACAGAGACACGGTCCAGTTAGCACAAGAAAAAGGATACATATTTTAGGAATATGCATGACCTGGATCTAAACAAGAGAGCTGCTAAAAGGAGAGGTACCTTGAGGGACCGACTCTGGTTACTCTCCCATGGGACAAATAGTTGTTCCCTAAGGGCATCTACTTCTTTAAGCTCATTTATTTTGTTTTCTGTCCACCAACTGCCTTTCTCTGCTAACCTTAGCCAGGACCCTCATAATTTCAGCTTGCATGGCTCCTCTGACTCTGAATATACCCAATGGCATCTCTCGGTTCAGACTTTTTGAGTTTTGCTCCTTCTATTAATTGTACTGATGCTCAGTATTTCCAAATTTAAATTCTCAAGAGATGAATATGATTGGCTTGGCTCACTTTTTTCACCCAAACCATACATCCAGGTTGCTGGCCAAGGTTATCAGTTATTTTTGGATCTGAAATATCCCATCACTTGTGGTCAGAGTGCAGGAATCACATGCTGCAAAACATTAGCAGGTGCTGTGAGCAGCGCAGGCATTGAATGCTTACCTGTCTAGTAAAGAGAATGGAGCTTTAGAGCCAGATGGAGCTTGGTTCAAACCCAGCTCTACTTGGTTGGGGAGAAGACCATAAGCTATGTGACTTTGGGTAACTTGCCTAATGTTATTCTCTGAATCTTAGTTTTCTCATTTATAACTTTGGGATGATAACTGCCTGGTAGGATTTTGTGAAAAATAAATAAAATGATATGTGTAAAGCATGATACAGCATCCAGCTCTCAGTAGGTCCCAATTAATGGTAGCTTTTCTATTTTATATTAGTTATTTTATTATTATATTAATAGATTAATAATTATCTCAGGAAAAATAATCTCTGGGAAAAAGTCAAAAGATTGCTCACACAAAAGTGAGACCAAGTAGTTAACTAACATTGAAAGAAACATCCAGCCTCACGAAACATTTTCTAAAATGTATTTAAATAAATAGACTTAATGTGATCACATCATAAGGTATATAAATGTTGAATCACTATGTTGTACATACACTTGAAACAAATATTGTATGCCAACTATAATTTTAAAAATTTTAAAAATAAAACTAGCTATGAGGTAAATGTCACATCTGTTAAACTTGCTAAAATAAATTATACATTCCAATATTGGCGGGGCAATGAAGAAAGATCCCCTTTGGTAGTGGCTTATAGATTAGCTTGACTATTCCAAATAGCAATCTCACAAAATGTACCTTTCAAGTCATAGTCCCCTTCTGGGGAAATTCTTCCCAAGGAGGTAATTGAAAAGACCAAATTCTATTTGTATAAAATATTTATTCTTAAAAAACATTTTCTGTATTTTCAAAGGGAGGGGAAAGGAGGGAGAAAGAAAGGGAGAGAAACATCAATCGGTTGCTTCTGACAAGCCCCCAACTGGGGACCTGGCCCACAACCCAGGCCTGTGCCCTGACTGGGAATTGAACCAGTAACATTTTGGTTCACAGGCTGGCACTCAATCCACTGAGCCACACTAGCCAGGGCTGTACAAAATATGTATAACTCTCTTTTTAATTTGGAGGCTTTTTATCATTTTAGAACTGAAAGAGACCTAAAAGATTATTCTTCTACTTGGGCTGGACATAGAATTATTTAGGAGCTTTTAAAAACACTCTTTCTTCTTACCAAAACATCTCATTGATGTGGTAAGGGCTTTCTATAGAAAGGCTTTCACTCTTGAGTTCCTTGATTAAGGATTACTTTTATGAACCATTCTTTTTTTTTAATATAGAAAACATTTTATTTATTAAATGTACATGCAATTTCTAAGTAAATATTATACAACAATCATTATTATTATATTGATTTATTAAAATTATACATATATGTTCATACCAGAATGAAAAGAAATTCAAACCTCACTGTAAAACTTAAGCGTGTTTTGAAGACAAAAAAATATAATATTTCTTCATTGTAGATTTATTAAACACTTTATAGAGCAGGATCTTAACCTGTTTTGTTTTTACTGCATTCTGAAAGGGTTAATGCAATTGTTGAAGCTTCTAACCAAGAAAGAACCTAAGGACTTGGTCCCCTAGTTTTCAGGGATGTGGCTGTAAGTCCCCTACCTGCCCCCTTGGATATTGCTTAAATACGGCAAAAGGATTTTTAGGTTTTATAACCAAATGAAAAAAAAAATGGATTTTTTGTTTGCTTGTGGATTTGTGTAATCATTGATGATAAGTGTTCCCAATCTGTGACATAAAAATTGCTTCCTGTTCTCCATATTTATTCTTGTGCTAGAAATGGTTTATCTTATATAAAGACTATAAAGTTTTCATAAGCTTTCATTTTTGAGCTCCTTAAACATTGCTGGACTATGTGGCATAAACCTTGTTTCATTATTTAATAAGCTGGAGTAATATATAATTAAAAAAATAAAAACACTTAATATCCCATGTTCAGAGACTTTGAGTTCATTGACCTAGAATGTGGCCAGAGCCTGAGTATGGTTTCAAAGCTCCTCAGGTGATTCTAATGTGTAGCCAGGATGGAGAACCACTTTTCCAGTTGCACTCCATTAGGGGAACTATGGCAGGGGGTGGGGGGATGTGAAATGGAGCCAGAGAAGTTAAAAGGCCTCTGAAGGGAACACATACATAGATGTGGTAAAAGAGCTGGGTTGAAAATGGAGATGCTTCTTATTCCTAGTTCTAACTTCTAGTCTTGGTGAATAACTGGAAAGCTCTGTGTGCCCAAAATTTAGAGATTAGGTAACAAATTAAAGTGGGATGGTAATGTTTTCATTAATTGTTATTGAAAGGATATCCATGGACGAAGCAGAACATTGTGTGTACACATTGATGAGAACCAAGTGTGATTGTGGTGTATCCATTGCTGCCCTCATAGGAAGATTCCCAACTGGGACTGCTGAGTTACCCCTTGGAAGGGGCCCTTCTCCCTTCTTGCTCTACTCCCCCAACCAGGGCCAAGTCTCTCATCTCTTGTGGAGATTGGGATTATCAATATCCAGGACTGCTGAATGGTGGTGGGCTGTCCATGCTGAACAGTGATGAATGAAAAGAGTCCATTTCTAAAAATTATGGTGAATTATACATACCATAAAATTTACCATATTAATCATTTTTAAGTGCACCATTCAGTAGCGTTAAGTGTATTCACACTGTTGTACAACTATCACCATCTTTTATCCCCAGAACTTTTTCATCATCCCCAATTGAAACTTTCTACCCATTAAACTAACACATTTCCCCAACTCCACCAGCCCAGTTTCTTGCAATTACCGTTCTTCCTCATGTCTCTGTGAATTTGACCTCAGTACCTAATATAAATGGAATCACACAACATGTGTCCTTTGTGATAGCCTTACTTTACTTAGCTTAATGTCTTCAAAGTTGAGACCATTCCTGAGAATAAATTCTTCTCTGTCTTTCTTTCCACTCTTGTGCTTTACACCAAGGGTCCATTTCCTTCAGGGTTGAGGACCATTCCACCCTTTTATTGGTACTTACTTTCCTGTTCTAGTGGCTACCTTGCCTTTTCCTTCTTCTTCCAGGCTCAGTCTTATCTAGTGGGCAGAATAGGAAGAGCTAGCTCTGTAAGCTTGTATCTTAAAACTACTAAATCTACAGGTTTGTTTTGTTTTGCATCTTTGTTTCTGCTCCAGTGTGGACAAGAGGAGAAAGGGTACTCTTAGGGTCTGAAGAGAGAGAAGGAAACACAGAACACAATCGGAGACATAGGCCTCCATCAAATATAAAAATGGCGTCTACATTATTATTAATAAAAGAATTGAGGAAGTTATAGAATTTTATCAGAAGCTTTTTGTCTTAACTATGAGGAACCATTGTGTACTGGTTTACCATATGAACTCTGGATCTGGGTTATCTGAATTTGAATCCTAGCTCTAACACTTTTAGTTGTGTGTGCTAGAGCAGATTACTGAATTTCCATGTACCTCAGTTTTCATGTCAGTGGAAAGGGTATAATAATAATTGTACCAACCTTAAAAATTGTTGTAATAGAGAAGTTAATACATACAAAGCATTTATAATACCAACTAGTAAGTGCTATGTAAGTGTTAGATATCAGTACTTATTGGTCAGTGTTTTGAAACTTCTGTTGTATCATACCAAATTTGGTTAAACAAATAAGGAAAAATAGATTTAAAAATTCAAGGTAGCATTATTCATAGTAGCCCCAAACTGGACACAATGCAAATCCATTAACTGAAGAATGGATAAGCAAAACATGCTGTATCTTATAATGAAATACTTATTGAAATAAATAGAAATAAAAAGAAACAGGTTGCTGGATCATGTGACAACACGTATGTATCTCAAAATCATCTTGTTAAGTGAAAATACTCAGACCCAAAGAACTACATATCATATGAATCGAATTGTATGAAATTTTCAGTAAAGGCTAAAATATAGAGACAGAAAGCAGGGCAGTAGTTGCCTAGGTTGTAGGAGGGTCTAAGATTTAACTGCAAACTGTCACAAGGGAACTTTTTCTGATATTGGAAATGTTTTAAATCTGGATTTGGGTTATGATTGCATAACTACAAATTTACTAAAACTCATTGAACTTTACTCTTAAAATGGATGTATTTTATGATATGTAAATTATACTTCTGTAAAACTGTTGGAAAGAAATTAAAAATAAATTGAAACTCCCTAGTTCAGATCTATTGCTCTTCAGCCTGGTTCTTACTTTTAAAAAAAGAAAGAGAAAAATTTACTGATTTTGTAAAAATAACACATGTTCATTGTTGGGAGGTAATTCTCTGAGTCTGTCATGTTTCTAAACACCTGGCAAACAAGGCTCTGGCTTCTCTTTGTTCCAGATTATCTTTTCAGGGATGTTTGAAGATAGAGAACATGTGTCCCTACAGGGTAAAAGGCAGGCATGCTTACTCTCCAGCACAATAAAGAGATTGTCTACCTTTAAAGCAAAGGGAAGGCAGGCTTAATGCTCATTATAAGCTCAAAGTTCCTCTCTTGTAATGCAACCCAGTGTGTGTGCAGATGCCTCCTGGTCCTCTTTGTGTTGCCCTGGGAGAACTGGGGGTTAGCAAACTAGTGAAGAATATGCTGATGCCCCGGCTTCTGCTATTGCTGTGAGTAATAATGTTCTTGACTCTGACCCAGAAGTCTCATGTTATATCATCATGTATGAAACTGTAGCATGTTAACTTGTTAGCTTGCAAGTAGGGTAAAATCTCTGACCCTTCTTAGTTTTGTGTCTGTGAGTATGTGTGTATGGTAAAATTGAAATAACAAAATTTGCCATTTTAACCATTTTTAAATGTACAGTTTAGTGGTGTTAAGTACCTACATTGTTGTGCAGCCATTACTACTGTCCATCTCCGGAAGTTTTTCATCATCCCATATTGGAACTCTACCTGTTGAATCCAAACTCCGCATTCCTTCTGCCCCAAGCCCCTGGTTACCACTATTTACTTTTGCCTCTATAAATTTCATCATCCTAGGTAACTCATATAAGTGGAATCATATAATATTTGTCCTTTTGTGATTCACTTCCTTCACTTAACATGATGTCCTCAAGTATCATCCATGTTGTAGCATGTGTCAGGATTTCATTCCTTTTTAAGGCTAAATAATATTGCATTGTATACCTGCACTGTTCTTGATGCTAATTATAAATAAATAAATAAGAAGAGGGTTTGAATAAGCAAGGTGGAGTTTCTTGTGATGGGCAGGGAGTTGAGGAGGGGAGAGAGAGATACTGGTAAAGAATTCAAATTAACTCCATTTCTGCAGCCACAAGTACTGCATTCCAGAAAACCAAAGTCACTGTGGAATTATGCTGGTGCTTTCTGGTGGCCTGGAACCTAGTCTTGAGCAATAGTGTGGACAACAGGGGTCTGAGCAGGGTTTGGGGTCTTATCCCATGAGCATCTGTGCCAGTGTTGCACATTACAGGGTAGTCCTTTCCTAGGACCAGGCTGTCAGCCCCACCAGTTCTCCTCAGTCCCTTACCTGGGTAGGAGCACATGTGGGCCCCTTGTAGCTTTGTAAGTCCTGATGCAAGACAGGCAAAAATCTAATTTTAGATCTAGATCTAATTCATCTAGTATAGATGTAGTTCATTTCATAACTAGATGAAATTTGATATTTGATAAGCATCCTAGACCCCCCTCCTTTAGATCTTTCCCATAATTACCTCTCTTCACTGCCTCCCTCCCCACTGCTCTACTCATAACACATCTGAGACTGGACAGTCACAGAAAGACTTAAAGAACCGGTAATGTGCTAAAATATCTTTCTGGATTATTTTCTGTAAAATGAGGATTAAAGTCATAAAATGACACTGTCAGGAGAAAGCATTTTGGATATAAGCTAGCAAGTACAGGCAGATTTTTTGGAGCAAGGAAGATTTATTTTATCTTGTTGAAAATTGCTCCAATAGAATGTTCTTAATCAACTTATGAGCCAAAGATGAAAAAAATAGCCATGTTTTGGATTGGTAGCACAGTTATTAGAACTAGAATGCACCTTAGAACCACCTAGTTCAAAGACTTCCAGTCAAAGTGGTTACATAGGTAAACATGACTGACTTCTTTGCACAACTGCATCAAAATTACAACTACACTATAGAACAACCATTACTTAAAAACATCAGAATCAAGTTGAATGGAGGCCTGACAACTATGGAATTAAAGAAACCACATCCATCCAGATTGGTAGGAGGGGCAGAGACATGAAACAGACTGGTTCCAGAGCCACATGTACTAGATAAAAACTGGGAAGGGATATTTTAGGAGCAAGGAGTATCAGCCCCACACCAGGCTCCCCAGCCCAGAGTTCCAATGCCAGGAAGATAAGTCCCCATAACTTCTGGCTGCAAAACCAGCAGGGACTGAATTGGTGAAAGAAACTGCTGGACTCTCAAGCACTTCCTCTTAAAGAACCCACACATGGACTTCCTCAGACTTACTCCCTCTGAACTCCAGTACTGGGGTGGTAGCTTGAAAGACACCAGTGGCATGAGGGAGGAACTAAAGGTGAGAGCTGGGGGACAGCTTTCTCCCAGACAGAAGAGAGGCAGAGGCCATTGTCCCTCTTCCGAATAATTTATAGGGAAACAACAGTAGAGTAGATGAAGCTGAGAATCAAATCAATGATTTGGAATGTAAGGAAGCAAAACACTATCAATCAGAACAACAAGAAGAAAAAAAGACTCCCCCCCCCAAAAAAATGAGGATAGTGTAAGGAGCATCTGGGACAACTTCACGTGTTCTCGCATTCACATAATAGGGGTGCCAGAGGGAAAAGAGGAAGAGCAACAAATTGGAAATCTATTTGACAAAATAATGAAGGAAAATTTCCCTAACTTGGTGAAGGAAATAGATATGCAAGTCCAGGAAGCGCAGAAAGTTCCAAACAAGATGGATGCAAAGAGGCCCACACCAAGAAACATCATAATTAAAGTGTCAAAGGTTAAAAATAAAGAAAGAATTTTAAAAATATCAAGAGAAAAGCAGTTAGTTACCTACAGGGTAGTTCCCATAAGACTGTGAGCTGATTTCTCCAAAGAAACATTGCAGGCTAGAAGAGATTGTCAAGAAACAATCAAAGTCATGAAAAACAGGAACCTACAGCCAAGATTGCTCTACCCATCAAAGCTATCATATAGAATCAAAGGGCAGATAAAGAGCTTTTCAGACAAGAAAAAACTGAAAGAGTTCATCATCACCAAAACATTATTATATGAAATGTTAAAGGGACTTATTTAAGAAAAGTGTTGCCAGATAGGAAGGGGATGTGGGGTAATGGGTGAAGAGCTGAGGGGATTAAGAAGTACAAATTGGTAGTTACAGAATAGCCATGGGGATGTAAAGTAAAGCATAAGAAATAAAGTATCCAAAGAACATTTATGCATAGCCAATGGAGATGGACAATGGTGTGAGGATTGCCTGGGGGAGTTGTGGGGCTGGGTGCCAGGGGGACAAAGGGAGAAAACTGGGACAAGTGTAATAGCATAATCAATAAGATATAATTCAAAAGTAAAACTAAAATATAAATTGCTCTGGAAATTTTGAAATTAAGAGTTGATTATCATTTCATTAAATTTCCAGAATAATTACACATTTATAGGGCATCATGATTAACTCAGAGTAATCAACAAAATTATTATACATCTACAAGGGAATTATAATTAAGCCACAATGATTCATTTATATGAGCCCAACTAAATTTTTTAAATTTTAGTTTTATTATATAATACACCACAGTGTATAGTTTACTATATGGGTAGTTATGTTTTGGATAAATACATTGTTAGAAAAGGCTACATCCAGATGATGCTACAGCAGAAAGATCACTTAGGTCTTGCTAATACTTCTTTTGTCAATCTTGCATATTTATTTGAAATAAACTCTTTGGCTTTCACTGGCATCCTGAGTGTCAATAAATAAATGATATTTTAGTTTTTCCACAAGTGTATGTGGACTTCTCTCATTCCTAACAGGGATCAAATTTCACTAAATATGTTAATGTATTGATATTTGTAGCTAGTACATCTGGGTCTAATACATAGTAATAGTCTATTCCATAGGAAATATTACTATCACTCTTTTTTGGTAATAGTTCTTCTTTCCAATGGACATTATTGGCACATGGCTCACTCTTTATCTCTCTATCTACAATACCTATCTATGCATCTATATGCACACACACACACACACAGAGCTAAATGGTTGAAAACAAGTATAATGTGTTATACAGGAGAGTAGGCTCTGTATAGAGTAGACCTGGGCTTGAATCTTCTGTCACATTCTACAATTACCATGTGACTTTAAGAATATTAATCTCTCTAAATTTCAATTTCATAATCCATATGAAGTTTTTATGTGTGCAATGATCAAATAGATACTATAAAACAGCATTAATGTCTAGCATATAGCAACTGGTCATTAAATATGAGCTAGTATTATGATGACTTATATCTCTTACTTATTTTCCCTCTTTTTTGCTTTGAGAAGATTTGTAGCAATTTGTCATGTTCTCTAGAAAAATAGCTCTCTGGGAACCATTCCAATAGCTGATGGACGAAACTCAGGAGCACCACTGTCACTCTGTTTCAGATGTGTAGAGAACAAATGAATACTTGGGGAACAAAAAGCTTGGAAAATTTTCCTGTGGATTCCAGAAAGCTAAAATGTCCATGTACACACTACCAATAGGTATATTTACATACAGAAATGCTGGGTTGAATTTGATCAGAACTAAGTAGAATATATTCTTTCATATACTTTGGGTAGCTCACAGGATGACCACCAGTTATAAGTGGAGGCCATATTGCACTTGAAAAACTGTTTCAAAATATCTAGTGTCTTATAAACAAAGTGTCACTGAAGGGCAGACACTGCAATGCATGACAAAAAGTTCATGAGCTTTGGAATTCAAATATTTTTGAATGTACAAGTATTGCATTTATGTCATTTACTAGCTGTGTGCTCTTTTGGCAAATTACTTGGCCTCTTGAAACCTCAGTTTCCTCAGCTAGAAGATGAAGTTAATGATACCTATCTTTTAAAGTATTATGAGAAAATGAGACCATGTATGAAAAGTGCTTACCACAGGTCCTGGCAATAGTGTTAACTGTTACTATCATCAAGAAAGTACTTATAAAGTAGACTACAGTATTGGCTATGTTTAATATTTTGATAGATACAAGTGATCTGCATTTAGTTGATATAATAGCACTATCAGAACAGAAGCTGCTCAATACACATAATCTGAATAATGAGCTTTTTATCACTATCAGTCAATATTTGACATTTACTGAGTCCTTATTCTGTGGCAATCACTGTGTTGTCTTTCTCTGTATTATCGCATTTAATCTTCATAGCAGTCCCATAATTTGTTATTATCCCAATTTTATAAAGAAGGCAAAGGAAGGTTAGGGATAAGAAATAAAATGCTTAAGGTTATGTGGCTATTAAGTGTCATCGATGGCCTGGAATCTACCTCTGGTCTGAATCCAAAGCATGGGTCCTAAGTACCAGGTTTTACCACCTCTTTCTTAGTTATAGTCTAAAAAACACAAAGAAGAGAATCTCATGTTAGATACAGTGACTCGAGTTTGCCTTCAGGAAAAATAAAACATTTTGCTTCTCAAAGGCTTCAGTTAATGAATAGGGAATCAAATATTCGAACACGAATCTGTGACCTTATAAATTTTCTTGAAATGAAAAAAAACCCACGACTGTATCATCAAGCCACAATTGCTTCCATGTGTAACCCACTCCTTACTTGTTCTGCCTCTACTTAGCCTCCAGCTCTTTTTTTCACCTTGTGTCTTTTCAATGTACTCTACATGTGTTATGAACAGCACACCCAGAAACATATCTTGGCATTAAAATTCCATGAAGTCCATGTTGGGAATCAGATTACTACCCTTATTTTTAGCTCTCAACACAAACCACTCTTTCTATTGCACTTTTAAATATCCAGTGATAAAGTGGTATTGAAAATAGCTCTTCTGGCCAGATATAAAGCCTACATTTGGTTTAATCAGGCCCATTAACTTGCATTAATATAATTACATGAGTGAGGCAGCTACCAGTCAGTGCCTCTCTTTTCCTCTCAGTTTAGGACTACCCTCCTCATTTGCTGCTATATTTATCTGCCTTCTTTGCCATAAAAGGCTGGCTGTGTGGCTCTGACATTCTACTGCCTGACCACATGCATTATTTTTGAACTGGCCCCCAGGGTCCTGTCTTTAGCCCTGCCTCTTAACTTTTTCTTGGATTCAGCCTACGTGAATCCAGCTCCACAGCCACATCGGAACATTTCCACCATCATCACTCTTTTGGAAATTGGTAAGTGTGACACTGAGGCAGAAGAATATACTTGATATTCTATGTGCTTAACAGCACTATGGTGTGTGTGGTTTCTTTCTATCTTCTGAGCTCAGCAGTTTTCTCAAAGAGATGCCAGAATAGCTAAGAAATAGGAAAGTAGAACCTCTGGGAACAGAGTACCTGCTTTTGCTGGCACAGCTATTCTCTCAGTTCATTGTATTCTTTTAAAATTAAGCTACCAGTTCTGGAACTGTAAGGAAATAATAACTGTCTCAGATGGAACTGGAAGTGTGAATTAGGTACTCTTTCCAAGTTATAATTCAGTGGTTTGGTTGAAATCCAGAATGGATGAGGTGACAGGAATTTATGTGCTTTCAATCCTCCGTATGCTTACAATACTCCCTGGCTACAAAATAGACCAAAAGGAGGTAAATTAACTCGGAAGACAGGAGTGTCTAATTCAGTGATTTTGCCCTGACAATGTCATGTGGGTAAATGTAGGAGTGCATTATGAAAGGAGTTAGGCAGTATTTCAGAGCAACATAGATCCCCACATAGTAATCCTGAAGCTGACACGTTCTGTAAATAATTTTTATCAGCTTTTGGCCTCTAATGCCTGTACAAAGGTATCATATCAGGATTAGTAGTTCTTCCTAAATTCCCAAATTATTTTCCAGCAGGAAATGTAAGTATTAGAGGAAAAGAAGAGAACCAAACCATCTTTCCTCCCCACAGACTCTAGCTGTCATGTGTTGGGGATAATCCTCACTTACTTCAAGAGGCAGCAATTGTACCTTCGTTCTAGAGGTCAGAGCTGTGACAGTCAGTTCTGTTCACTTAAAGCCAAACCTGTTTACCTGTAATTCATTATCTATGTGCTTAGAATATTAAGTACTGTTAAAAATAAATATATTGGGAGAAAATAGAAACACAGTACAGTGGAAAATAGAAATGAGACAAAATATTTAAAGATTTTATTTATGAAAATAATAGCATTTTAAGTCATTTGAGTTGTGAACTAGCTTATAACATAATACATAGGAAGGTTGTTCATTATTTATTTGAATCTCATTCAAATAACATTTGCCATATTGCAATATACTATGTATCATTACAGAAACTTACCTAATATCTTTTTAACTGCCAAACACCATATATTTTATATTAATATATTCTAATCCTTTTGCTTTATCAACATTTATCTAATAATTATTCATTACACATGATAATTCTGTGTATTTTAGAACACGAAACAGCAGTCTATTTAAGGGTTGAAGCAAAGTTGCTTGCTAGTGGCTATTTTTTTCCTCTTGAGAATTGTGACGTAGAGTGATATCTTCCATGAACCCTAAGATAAATATTTCTGGAGTGAAGTTTGCTGGATTTTCTTCTCTAGGGAATAAGTGCTGACTTTTTAAATAGTTTAAATAAAAAAGTAGCTTTAAGCTTGACAAAAAATATGGCAAATTTAGAAGTTAAAAATATTTGGGAAAATGACTGCTTCACAAAAATTTTACTTGTAAAATTTAAAAATAACATTTCAGAACAAGCGCAAAAGCATTAAAAATTGAGGTAGGGGCTCCATAAAACTATTACTTCATCCAGGTTGTCAATGTGGCTGATAGGCTTCAGTCAGTGGATACATTATTTAAGAATGCTAATGCAATGTGGAGTCTCCCCTCCCTATCCTAAGCAAACAAATCTTTGACTTATAGTAGAACTGTTAGCTCAGGTTCACAATGCAAATGATACACTGATGACTGACTTTCTTACTTCTTTATGTTAGGGAATTAGAAACCTTCATACTCTTAATGGAGCAAATTTTTCTGGTTTGACACTGTATCTTTTTGAAGTGTTTGTGAGATAGAGCTTGTCCTGTAACGTAAGCATACTCCAGAGTTCAGTCTTAGGACTTCCTTTTACATTTACATTCATTCTAATCTTTTTTTTTTTTTGGCCTTTTTTTTCACCCATAAACTGGTAAGTTCCAATTGTAGGTCTTCATCCTGAACCTTTACCTAGTACTTCAAAATCACATACCCAACTTCCCACTTAACATCTTCACTAGGATGTCTAGCAGGTATCTCAAATGTAGAATGTCGTAAATCAGTCTCCTCTTCCTCCATCCCAAACTGCTGTTTTCTTATACTCTTGCTGAACTCAGTTAATAGCAACTGCAATCGTGCAATTAAGCAAAAACTTTGAAGTCATTTCTTACGCCTCTCTTTCACACCCTAATCCAGTAATTTCAGCAAATGGTATTAGTTCCACCTTCAAAACATGTGCAGCCTGATCACTTCTCACACTTCTGCTATTGCTATCATCTTTAGCCCAGACTATTGCAATGGCCTTTATATTAATTTGTTAGTACTGCCATAACAAAATGCCATAGTCTGGGTGGCTTAAACAACAGAAATTTACCTTCTCACAATTCTGGAGGCTAGAAATCTGAGATCAAGGCTTTGGCAGAGTTGGGTTTTTTCTGAGGCCTCCACTTGGCTTAGAGATGGTTATCTTCTGTGTCTTCACAAGATGTACATATCTGTATCCTAATTTTCTCTTTATAGGAAAAACAGTTATGGTGGATTAGAACCTACCCTAATGACTTCATTTTAACCTAGTTTCTTCTGTAAGACCCTACCTCCAAATACAGTCACATTCTGAAATACCGGCAGTAGGACTTCAACCTACGAATTCGGGGGAATACGAGTTAACTCTAACAGCCTTCCAATTGGTCTCCTGGCTTTTATTCTTGTCCATCAACAGTCTATTCTTCAGAATCAGTGAGAGTGATTCTCAGCTCAGAACTTTCTGATGGTATGGCCTGGCTGGGTGGGGCTCAGTGGGTTGAGTGCTGGCCTGCCAACCAAAGGGTTGCCAGTTTGATTCCCAGTCAGGGCACATGCCTGGATTGTGGACCAGGTTCCCAAGTGGGGGTGTGAGAGGCAACTACACAATGATGTTTCCCTCCCTTCCCCTCTCACTAAAAATAAATAAATAAAATCTTTTAAAAATGGGGAGAAAAACCCAGCCTTTTGATGGCTTTTCAGCCTTTTCAGAAAAAAAGACAAAATCTTTAGAGTTGCCTGTACGATCATGCATTATGTGCCCTTTGCCTACCACCCTACCCCATGATGTCATCTCCTATACCTCTCTCTGCAGCTCCCTCCCTTCATGCAGCCTCACTGGCTTATGTGCTACTCTGGGAGTATAACAATCATGCTTACACCCCAGTGCATTTGCAATGGTGTAACATCTGGAACAAGTTTCTCTCTGTTATTCTCATGCTCAAATTCCACTTTCCTGTGAAGGTGTTTAAAATTGCTTTCCATCCCCCTTTACAGCTTAATTTTTCTCCATAGCATTTAGCACATTCTAATATACCTTATACTTTATTTATTTTCTCTGTTGTCTATCTCCTGCAATAGAATATAAGTTTCCATATAAGGTTAACAGAGCTGGGATTTTGTTTGTTTTGTTTATCTCTGTATTTCTTGTGCTGGAATAGTACCATATTCATAGTAGGTCTCGGTAATTATCTGTTGAATGAAAACCACGTTGGCTATGTCACTACCTGTTCTACCAGATGAAGCCCCCATCAAAATAAAATGCCAGAAAATTAGAAATCCGTATTATGAAAGCTCTCAGGAAAAGCACAATAGTCCTAGTAGGGAAACTATACATATGGAAGGTGGGGAGGGGAGGGGTGGGGAAAAGATGGGAGGGAGGGCGAGAGAGGAAAGGAAAAAAAAAGCCGCGCAAGGACAGGCAGGCAGGAGGGGCCACATCTGGGCATGAAGTACGAAGTTTACTGAGTAACCAGTTAAGCTCAATTTCACATCATTTTCCACTTACTCTTTGGAAAAGATACGGGTATTAATTTTTACACATTGGTTTAGATAACTTATTCTATGGAATTTGTTTCTTAGTTCACTCAAACACTGTTAGTTTCTTACAGGTTGCCTGGTTCCCTGAGGGCACATGATGTCTCTGCCGTTTTATCAGAAATCGCACCACCACTATGATCGCAGCTACTATAACAAGGACCTTCGCACCACCATGAGCCAATACCACGAGCAGGAAAAGAAAAGTTCAGCCATTTACACCCACGGTTCTGCTGCCTACAGCAGCCGGTCCTCGGCTGCGCACCGCCAGGAATCCCAGGCCTTCAGCCAGGCGTTGGAGGCCTCCTACCAGCAGCAGGCGTCCCGGGCCACCGAGTCCTCCTTCGCGTCTGCAGTCAGTCGGAAGGCGGCCGCAGCCTATGATTATGGCTACTCCTACGGGTATGTCAAAAGCAGCCTTCCAACCTTAGGGCAAAGGCACGCTCTCTCAATACTCCTCCCACATCGCGTCTCCTTTTCTTTTTAAATCTGGCATCCTTATATTTAAAACAGGTGTGGAGTAAGCCTGTGTATTTGGGAGACCTGGGACTTCCACCTACCTATTTCCCTTCACCGCTGCTCTTTGAGTGTCACAAAGAGCTTCACAGTCACACTAAGTAGTCTTGCTTGATTTTTAGAAGCAGAGACGGTTTGCCACAAGGTGCATTCGCAGCAGCAGAGCCAGAAAATACCATTTCAATACTCAGAACAGACTTCCTGGCTTTCAGAATGTTTTACTTAGATGAGAAGGCAGTAGAGAATTTAAAATTCACAGGTCACAGGAATCCAAACTGCAGCGAAGATACATTCTATTTTTTCAGAACTGTTATTCATACAGCAGATATTTTCTTGACCAGGAGCATTTTATTAAAACACGCCCTATCTCAGTCAGCCTATGAATACCAGGAACAAACCTAGAGTCCCACAAAATTAGATTAGCCCATTGTAATGAGGAAATGAGGTAGAGTAAAGAGAGAGTTACTACAGGATTCTAGGAAGAGTGGAATTTAGATGCAGGTCTGATCTGCAAAGTGAGCCCAGGGTGCTGTTTCTTTTGGAAACAGTAAGCTGAGGTAAGTGTAGACTGTTCTATTAAGAAAGCCCTTGTGTGGAACTCAGCCTGTGGGCCGGGGATCAAGCTGCTTTTCTGTGTCAACAGCTCCTGAGATCTTCCAGGCAAGAGTGCAGTGTCTCATTCTTACTGATACAATTTCTAACAGCAAGCAACCTTACTGATAAGTCTTTTATATTGGAGAAAAAATTTCTCAGTGAGTCTGTAGTCACTCAAAGAAGGAGGCTACCATGACACTTTTCAGCAGCAGTGTCCCTGGAAGAAATGTTTCCTGTGACTTTGCTGTTGGCTTCTCTGTCTGTTGTTCAGCCTGCTAAGCAGATACTTACTTTCTAGGTCCAAGCTAATTTTCATTTTTTTCAGTACTCAGAAATAAATGTTTCATGGGGATTAAACACCACTCACAAGATACATGTGACTTTATTAAAAAATCTATTATAGCCCTTAGAAAGAATTGCTGAATTTCAACGCATAAAAATTTCTGGCTATGTTGTAAATAACCACCTGCTGCCTCAAATTCTCTCCAAAGCATCTGACATAGGTCACATTTTTTTGTTATAAACATAATAAAATTTTATGTCTTACAAAATTTGAGCCCACAAAATAGCTGTTAGGACATCTGGAAAAGGCATTTATTTCTGGGAATTAAAGTTATTGAGGAAATAACACAGTGGTTTATACGAACAGAAGTGAGGAAAGTTTCCGAAGGCAGAAATTCCTGATTTCCTACTAGAATTAAGTAGCACCTGATCTACTGCTGTCCTGTCCTGTGCACTGACAGTGACCTCCTGGGAGCTTCTGCTATGTTCAGTAACAGAGCCAGAGCCTGATGGGATTTACCTGAAATGTACAATGTCAACATTCTGAAATTCCATTTAAAATGGAACAGGATCATTTTGGAATTTCACTTTCATGAGTCATATTCTGCCACTGGGTACTCATTAGGATCTCGAATTGGCTGCAAATGTGGAAACATTGTCACTGAGTGAAATTCATTCTTTTTAGCACTTGCTTCAAGTGAACTGCCTCACAAAGGAAAGTTGGGAGGAATTAACACCATGTGTATGTGATAGCATCATTTTGATCTCCTGAGCAATGTTCCACAGATATGTTTAATAACCTCATTTAGGAAAGCAACTGTCTTATAAGAAAGGTTGTATTTTCAATATTTATTTTCCTGGACTATCTGTCCTGAGTCTACAGAAGATGAATATTTTTATTATCATATCATGTTAATGTAACACCTGGTGTTCTTATTTCATTTTCCTAGTGCTATGGAAACTATAATATTTATAAATTTGTACTTGACTTCTTTACTTCTTCAACTCTATTGCTAAATTTTATATTAAAATTATTTTAATTTTATACAAATCCTTTTAACCACATGTGCAATATTTATATTTATTTATAATCTGATATATTATACCAAACATTAGTAACTGAACTTTTGGAAATTTTTATATTTTATTTAGAAAAACATTTGCTCTATAAAATCTTTGAAAGACTTAGTCATTTTAGCTATAAAAAGCCGCACATAGTAAACTTTCTATAGAAAATGGAACTGTAACTATTTTTCTATAGTCAACCTCATGTCTTATTCCTTCCTGCCCGATGTGTATTTATGTAGGTAGGCATTTATTGGCTTGCTATGTTTGCACAACTCAAATTTCTTGGTAAAAACATGTTGACCTAGAAATGTTGGCCTAGAAACAAGAAAGGGAAGAAAATGCCTACCTAATTCTGGGAATATTTTAGTCTTTCTTTTATTAGACCTAGAGCTAAACAGGTGCGTCTTTGAACATTTCAAAAACTTCATAATTCCTGGAGGTTCTATTTTAGCTTTTTCAAAGTGGAACAATTTTTCCCTGCTAAATGAAATTATCTGTCTTTGCATTGTGAACAGTGTTGCTGTTTAAATAAACCCCCTAGGGTTGGAACTGCAATTCTGTGGAGTATATGTAAGTACTAGGTGTGATCTAATTTTAGCCTCTGCTTTGTAGTTAGACGTCTAGTGTTAAAGTGGAAACTAGGGAGATTTGTGTTGTGCTCAGGAGTTGGCTGACCTCAGTCTTAAGAACAATGGCTCATTCAGCGTCAGTGGGGCTATATAGCACAGATCAGTTACTAATTGCATTTTGAGCCAAGGGATATAAAATAAATGCTGGAGGCTTATTCTAAATGCCTTTATTATTAGTCACAGTGAGAAAAAAACCTAAAGTAAAGAAAATATTTCAGGAAAACAAAATAACACAAGATTACCATATTATACTGGCAATCCACAAATACCATCAGGAATTAAAAGAGGTACTCATGACCACTTTGCAACCATTAGGCAAGGGCTCCTAACCTCTGTCCATAAAGAGGTTTCAACAGTCTTGGATGATCTGAAGTTATGTGCAAAATTATGCACAGATGAGAATTTTTTTTGCTGCGAAGGGCTGTAGCTTTCATCAGATTCTCAGAGAACTTTGTGAGTCAGCAATGGTCAGAACCACTGCACTAGAAAGTCTACACATATACCACACAGCCCAGTGTGTGGCTGCAGAATCCCTTTTCTAATGCCAATATTATAAGGACTTAAGATGAAATAAGACAGATGTTTACAGATAATGTGGTATTATAGATAACAAGTTACCTTCTTTTCTTTTGAGTAAGCTGGATCACATATTAAAATGGAAATAATAAAAGAAATGCTTTGTTATATTTGATAAGTAGGAATGAATAATTTTTTAAAAATCAGTGAACAACATAGGACATTTCTTGGATACTAGAAGGATTTAGAGTTGTCTCAACCCTCCGTAGTAGTGGTAGACATTTAATTGTCTGATTCTAAACAAATTAAAATTGAGCACATAAGATGCAATTAACATAACATCACATTAGCCCTGAGAAGTAGAAATTATCATCCTTACTTTACAAAAGAGAAAATTGTAGAGCAAAAAGATTAAATGACCTTTGTTACACTAAGAAGTAGCAGAAGAGTGACTTGAACTCCCCTCCTATGAAAGTTCCCCACCCCTTTTTATATGAACCCAATGCCAGTTACAGTCAGCATCTCTCCTTGACAACACTGCCACCAGATATTTCTTGAAGCATCAATATATGGGTTTGTGTTATGCTTCCTTTTATTTGCCCTGCTTCTGGAGAAGCCATTGAGCATCAAAATAACCATGGTTTAGAGCAAGGAACAATAGATGGACAGGAACAAATTCCAAGACAAAAAATCCTAGGGCATTCATAAATGCCAAGCCTGGAATCTTACAGGTTCTTTAACTTGTCACTTAGAATCAGAGACTCACAAGAGACTCTGGAAGACACCAATTTGGGGATGAAAAAACTGAGGTTTGAGTGACTTGCTCAGGGAAGTCTGCCTAACTTTAAATTGTGCCCCTTATCTACACTCATGTCACATTAATAGACTCCCCTCTGTTATTATCTTGACAATAACCTTTTTTGGAATTACTAGAGTTTGCAAAGAACTTGTTAATGCTCAAACTAATTCTAATTCAGACACAAGATACCAGTGCTAAAAATAGAGACCACTAAACACAGAAACCCCTACCTTTTACTGGTGGATCTGATTATAGGAAGGTTTCAGTGGGACCTGAAAACTTGCTTCATCTCCCACTCCAATATAGTTGCAAAACATGTTACCAAAGAAATCTACTGCCTCGTGGACATTTTTGTGTCTTGATCTCAGCGATTGGTGTCAGTTTAGTACCCATTTTAGTGTACATGGACATTTACCGATGTTATAATGGGAAATGAATAGCCTTTAGGGTCAAACGGGCCCATGTATGTAGTAGTCTTCCCTTATTTGCAGTTCTGCATTCTGCAGTTGTAGTTACCCACAGTCAACCTTGGTCCAAAAATAGTAAGTAGAAAATTCTAGAAATAAACAATTGATAAGTTTTAAATTGTATACTACTTGAGTATTATGATGAAATCTCATACTGTCCTGCACTGTCCCACACAAAATGTGAATCATTCCTTTGTGTGTATATCCACACTGTATACAATAACTGCCACTTAGTAGATGTCTGGTTATCAGACTGACTGTCTTGGCATTGCAGTGCTTGTATTCAAGTAACCCTTATTTTACTTAATAATGATCCCAAAGTGCAAGAGTGGTGATACCGGTAATTCAGATATGCCAAGGAGAAGCCATAACATGCTTCCTTTAAGTGAAAAGTTATATATATTTTAGAAAAAAACCATACTATATATAGAATTTCCACTGGAATGTCTCCTTGGATGAGGAGGGACTACTGTGCTTGCAATTAGGCTTATGACATTGAATAAGCTAATTTACCTCTCGGTTTCTTCATCTGACAAATGAGAAAAATGATTGTTCCTCAGGTTGGGAGGTCTTAAAGATAAAATCATAATAGTGTTTAGTGTAATGGCTCTCACAGGGGGAATACTCAGTGAGGTTTAGGTATTGCTGTTCATTCCTTCAATAAATACTTACCAGTTGCCTCATGTGTGCTAAGTACTGCTCTGGGTGCTCAGAATAAATTACTGATCAAAACTGACAAAGACTCCTGCCCTTTTGGAGCAGATATTCTAGCATGTAGACATAAACCATAAACAATAAATGTAATTGTAAAAAGACATTAAATTTTATATTATGCAAGAAGGTAGTAAATGTTACGAAAGCAATAAAATTAGAATGGGTAAGAGATATTAGGTATGTGGGATGGGGTGCAGGCTGCGATTTTCAATAGGGTGGTCAGGCCTCACTGAGAAGGCGATATCTGAGCAAAGACATGCAGTAGCTAAGGGAGTTCGCCACGAGCTGATCGGGGGGAGAGGCGCGCCAGGTATCAGGAGCAACCACTGCAGGACTTACAGCCAGAAACAGCATCGCAGTGAGGGATGGAGGAGTGCGGGGAAGAGCAGATGGAAAAGATGTCAGGAGGGTAATGAACAGAGCAGGGCCAATCATGTTGACCCCTGTGGGCTGCTATAAAGACTTTACTCCCTGGTAAAGGGGGGATCTGTGGCAGAGTTTTGAGCAGGAGAGTGACATGCTCTGATTTAAGTTACATCAGAATCACTGTGGCTGTTGTGTGGAGAACAGACTATGGGGCACAAAAAAAGGCAGGTTAGCCAGCCCAGGCAAGAGCTGGTGATGCGCAGTAAGAAAGGATATGGTGAGAGGTGGTCTTATTTTTAGATCTATTAGTTTTTGCCAAATTCAAAACTCCATCCAATTTTTCACAGAGCTCTTAAGTTCTATTAAGTTCCCATGGCATTTTGAGGCTGCACAAAGACCCATGTAGATATTCTGTATATGGTGGGTCTTCTGAGACTCTAGCAGTATGACAGTGATAAGACTATCTGTTTCTTCTCCATTCCCAAAGATTCCAGTGAAGTACCTTGTTCTGTTGTTACTGCTTTTTATGGTACTTAGTAAGAAAAACACATGAAATAACCTTAGTCGTATGGAAATTGAAAGCCATCTGCAGATTCACGTGGCTAAATCTGTATTATGTAAAACTACTGAACCAATAGACTGTTATGGGAAATAGGTTTGCTTGAAAAGCTGCTATTATATCAAGGTTTTGTATTCCAGAGACAGTTTTATGGCCTCTTCTCTAAATAAAAGTATTATTATTATTATACATAAGGAAAAATATATTATAAATTAGGGAAAAAATATATACACACCCAATACATATTATATATTGGGTAAAAAATCAATACAGCAGGTCCTCAGATAACATCATTTCATTCAATGTTGTTTCATTATAACATTGATGAGGAAAAATAAATCGATTCTCAGCCAGAGCCACAGTCAGTGTGGCGTTTGCACGTTCTCCCCATGTCTGCATGGGATTTCTCCAGGTACTCCAGTTTCCTCCTACATCCCAAAGACGTGCATGTGAGGTGAACTGGCAAGTCTATGCTGCCCCAGTCTGAGTGAGCGTGGGTGTGGGAGTGAGTGGCCCTGTGGGGGCAGGGTGTCCTGTCCAAGGTGGGCTTCTGCCTTGCACCCTGAGCTGCCAGGGCAGGCTCAGGCTGCCCATGACCCTGCTCTGGAATAAGCAGCTTGGAAAAGCATTATCTTCCTTGTTTTTATTAATCTTTCTTAAATGTATGTTTATTTCAGTGTTTAATATTAGAAGCGTTTGGCTCTTTATTTAAAAGTTTGGTGATGTTTTTGTGACCAAAAATATGCTGTAAGAACATAACTTTTATTTATATCAATTAACCCATGGTGAAGTTTAGTTTGTTACACACTGTTTCACTTAAAGTTGCAGTTTCCAAGGACCTATCGACCACATTATATGAGGACTTACTGTACAACATCCTGGGACTTATCTTCCAGAATTTAAGTAACAAGAAAATGACAACTCACATTACTTCCTAGACAGCAGGAGAAGGTCAGAGGAAAATCTAATGAAAGCAGAAAAGCCGGTTAGTTCTTTAAAAGGCAGTTGAGTTATATTCTGAATCCCAAAGATAAACCCTGAGTCCCTGGAGAGAGCTCTCACCATGCACCAGTCTCCTGCCTCCGCTTCACTGCTGTAAATGAGCAGCTCGTTGGCAGAGAAAGAACTGGGAGTCTCACTTCTGGTAATACCAGTTTTATATAATCAGCAATTTGTACATGCATAGAACTGTGGAATGTTAAAGCAGGAGGAGACCAAAAGCTCATCTAATTCAAGCCCTTCCTTTTACAGACATTTTAACCAAGACCCAGAAAGATGTGATTCATTATCTGCTTCCTGTGCTTTACTCTACATTGAAAATATTATTTGTTGGGATATTCTGCACATTAAATTCAAGTTTAAATGACACGAGATACCCGCAGAATGACATTAATCTTCCATGGGCAGGTGGATCATGCTGTGAGAATGAAGGCACATCCTGTAATAGAGCAGGAATCAAATGAGTCAGCCGAAGGTAGAGGAAGGACAAAGCTATTACCTCCCTGGGCTTGGAGGTGAAATGTTAGCTCTGTCCACTGTCCGTCATGAATCTCTGCCACACAATGGGGTGTAACTGAGCTTCCCCACAGAGATCTCTGAATTCTGGAAGGCCAAGGGATCTATTGCAACAGGCTTGACCTTTTCCACAGCAGCTTTGCTAGATGAAGTGAGAAATCAGAAGCACCTCAAGTAAGGAAGGTAACTTTCATAAAATGCCCAGTAAACTACAAAGACCATCCCCAAACTGGAGTGAGATGTGGGTTTCTAGGCTGCTTTGTAAATAAGTTTATAAGACCAGCCTTTATAAGCCCTGGACATGTTTCAGTCTGCAGAATTAGACTCTATAAGGCATCTCTTGGTATCTTTGAGAAGTGTCCTGCATAATATAGTTTCTAGGAAATATGGAGTAAACTCACTGCTAATTAAAAATAGGTCATAATCTAGTCTGGTTAAATTGATTTCTGAAATAGAAATAGATAAAAACTAAAGAGTGTATGTGGATAAGAGCCATACAAAATCTAAATCCCCCAGTGCTTTGCCCATCCACATTTTCTAGAACACATGGCTGTTCTACATTCATGGTAAGGAGCGGTTCAGACCCTCATGGTATTTGCTTTTAGATCATGGCTATACATTAGCTGGGAATAGTCACTGAAGAGGAGAGTACAGTGTTACTTCTCAGTAGAAATTTAAGTAATAAAAACAATAAATATAAGAAATAACTATGGCTAATTTCTATTTACTTAGCTAAATTAAAAAAAACACTAAATGACATAGTTTATGGGCAAAAGACTGAAATGGAGAGGGGAATAAAAAGTAAGTCTGCACCATGGGCACCCCGGCACCATCGGCGGGCACTACCCAGGCAGGTGTGGAAGGGCTCTGTGAGGGCCTACATTTCCCAGACAAACGCAGGATCCATTGTATGGTTGCTTTGCTGCAGTAGCTGGACAGGATGGACAAACAGATGCTGATGAATTGCAGAGATGCCTGACACAGTCCGGCATTGCCAGAGAATACAAACCTTTTAATCTGGAGACTTGTCGGCTTATGGTTTCAATATTGGATAGGGATCTGTCAGGCGCAATAGTTTCAGTGAATTTAAAGAACTCTGGCCTGTTCTGAGTGGCTGGAGACAACATTTCACCAGGTTTGACAGCAATAGTGTGAAACAGTGGGTCCTCAAGAATTGGAGAAGGCCCCGACAGCAGTGATTTTGGTTGAGTCTCCAGGCTGTGATTCGATTGCAAAACGGCATAGCCCTGTTGGAAAGAACAACTTCGATGAGATGACTACTACATCACCTGCTGTGTCAAACTGCGAGCTCTGACCAATAAATAGCTTTTGAAGACGGGATGCTCAGCCAGGTGCTGTGAATTTCCCATGTGATGATTTCATTCAGTGTGCCATGAGTATTTAAATCAAGAGGAAGCTGTGTGAATGTAATTAACATTCCAGCTGGAGTTCTCTCTTGCACTCACTCCTTGCCTTCAGTAATGCGTGTCCATTTACATTGCGATTTTTCCTTTATTTACATCTGAAGGTTTTGCTTTCAGTTTAGATATTAAATTCTTTGGAATTTTATTTTTTAAAAAGATAGTGTAGGGTAAATAACGCAAAAAATAAAAACAAAAAAGGCCAAGGGATGCTTATTTATTGTGACACTGCATGTCCGTTAGTTTCAAGAGTGATGTTGATCAAACTAAATTCATGCTTTTATATTACAAGAAACTTTTTCTGCATAGTGTATTAGCAAAAGATGGGCTCTTTTCAGTCTCCTACTTGTCCACTAACTGGGATGTTCTCCTGAAACCTACATTAAGTGTGCAGATTAGGAAACCAGAGAATCAAAAAGTCAGTAGAGAGTGTTGAGCCTGATATGATGCCAATATCAAAGGAAGAGGATGGAGCAAAACTACTCTAACTCAAAAGTAGGTCCAAAATAAGTTTTTCACAAAAGCCTATAAAAAGTATTTTCTTTCAAAACGGGAAAATGTTGCCAATAGAAGAGTTGACATAAGAAAACAGAATGCGAACTTCAAGTGCTTGTTCCTGACACTCCTGGGGGTTCTGGAGATGAGAGAAATGGAACTTTAGACACCAGAAGTCCTGGGAGGAGTGGCTGACTAAATGAGCAATGACAGCCAAAAAGGGCCATTCTCGAGAAGCTGTCCCATAGTTCACTAAAACCACTGCCTCTGCCTCCTTCTGGTAAACAACTGAGCATTTTGGCTTCAAGCAACAGCACTACGTTGTAAATATATATAAACATTTGGGTTTAAAGGAAAAGTTTTAGAATAATAAAAATGAGTTCAGCTCTTTTACGGCCACTCTAGTAGAGTCTAATGGCAAAACATGGATAATTCAATAATCAAGCTTTAAGTTTTAAGCTTTTGTACTTATAGCTCATCCTGGGATGTCCTACCCATCTTTCAGTGTCCAGCTTTTCACAAAAGATTCCCTGATAACCCAACACAGAAATTCTCTCTCAAGCCTGTGAATTCTCACTTTGTTTATACTAGTCTTTCTGTGTACCTGCCTGCCTGCCTTCTGTCCTTCCATCCTTTCTTCCTTGATTAACATAATACAATGTGTCAGGCCTGGTAGCATTTACTCCCCTATAAGATGTAAAACTCTCAGAAAATAAGGACCTTTATCTTCATATCTCCCTCCCATCCCAGTGGTAAGCCCAGTATTTTTCACACAATTGATACTGAATAAGTTTCTGTCAAATAAATGAAATTGCTATAGAAAGTTCAAAAATGAAACCTGAAAATTCCAGTGGTACTCTAATATACAACACAATCTGAAAGGCTATTGTGCATAAGGCTTGAAGTCAACTTACTCCCACTTTCTAAAATATCATCTGGATTATATGCTAAATTTATGTTTAACTTTATAAGGAACTACTCAATTGTTTTCCAAAACAGTTGTACCATTTTATATTCCCATAACAATGTACGAGGAGTCTAGTTTATCACATGCTGGCCAACATTAGTTATTTTGTCTTATTTATTACAGCCATTCTGTAGTGGGATTGCATTGTAATTTTAATTTGCATTTACTTAATGACTAATGATGTTTACCATTTTTAAAAATGTGCTTATTAGCCATTTGTATATCTTTGATGAAGTGCTTATTCAAATCTTTTGCCCATTTTATTTTTTTCTGCTTATTATTAAGTTGTCAGTTATTTAAATAGTTCATATATAGTCTTTTATTGCATATAAGTTTACAAATATTTTCTTTTATTCTGTGCCTTGTCTTTTCATTCTCTTAATGGTGTCTTTCAAAGACCAGAATTTTTAATTTTGATAAAGTTCAATTCATCAGTTTTTCTTTTTGACTCATGCTTCTGGTGTTATCTCTAAGAACTCTTTAACTAACTCATCACCATAAAGAGTTTCTCTTGCCCCCGCCAGTGAGGCTTAGCTGGTTGGAGTGTTATCCCATAACCAAAAGGTTGTGGGTTCGATTCCCGGTCAGGGCACAATCTAGGTTGTGGGTTCGGGCCCCAGCCAGGGTGCTTACAGAAGGCAAATAATCGAAGTTTCTCACATTGATGTTTCTCTCTTTCTCTCTCCTTTCCTCTTTCTCTAAAAGCAATGAAAAAAATGTCCTCAGTTAAGAATTAAAAAAGAAAAGTTTCTTTTACCTTTTCTTCTAAGAGTTTTATAATTTTAGTTTTTATATTTAGAAATATAATCTATTCTGAATTAATTTTTGTGTGATGTTGAGTAAAATTATAAATTCATACTTGTGCATATTGTCTCAGCACCGTTTGTTGCAAGCTCTCCTTCTACCTATTAAATTCCTTAGCACATTTATCAAAAACCAATTGACCATGAAGGTACAGGTTTATTTCTCGACTCTCAGTTCTATTCCATTGATCTATATACCTGTCCTCAGGCCAGTGCCACAGTGTAATTTTGTTGTTGTTGTTACACTATTTGTCCTGGCTAGAAACTCCAGTAAACTGTTGAATAGGAGCATTTGAATGATAGCCTTGTTTCCAACTTTAGCATGAAAGCATTTCCTTTTTTACTGTTAGGTATGATATTAGCTATGGATTTTTCATAGATGGCCCCCATCAGGTTAAAGAAGTTCCCTTCTATTCTTATTTTGTTTTGAGATTTTTTAAACACGAATGAGTGCTAAAATTTGTCAAGTATTTTTTCTGTATCTATTAATCGATAATGTGGTTTTTGTTCTATATGCTATTAATATGGTATATTACACTAATTGATTTTTCAAATGTTAAATAAACCTTGCATTCCTGGGACAAACTCCACTTAGTTTTATATGCTGCTGTATTCAGTTTGCTAATTTTTAAAAAGGATTTTAGCCTCTATGTTCATGAATAATATTGGTCTGCAGTTTTATTACAATGTCTTTATTTAGTTTTGATTTTAGATAATACTGGCCTTATAGAGTGAGTTGGGAAGTGTTCCCTTTTGTTTTTGAAAAAGTAGGAATGATTGGTATTGTTTCTTTAAAAATCTGATGGAATTCCTCAGTGAATGGGCTTTTCATTGTGGGAAGATTTTAAACTACTAATTCAATTTCTTTACTTTTTATTGGTCTGTTCAAATTTTTAAAAATTTCTTCTTGAGTAAGTTGGTAATTTTAGTTAACAGGAATTTTTAGTTAAATGGAATTTTTCCATTTCATCTAAGCTTTCTAATATATTGACATGAAACATCTATACAGTTTCTTTGTGAGCCTCTTAATTTCTGTAGGGATGGCAGTGTCTCCTATTTCATTCTTGATTTTGATAATTTGTGTCTTCTCTCTTTTTTGAGGGTTAATCTGCCAGGGAGTTTGTCAATTTCTTGATCTTTTAAATGAACCAATTTTGTCTCACTGATTATATCTATTGTTGTTCTGTTTCCTATTTCATTGATTTCCCTCTAATCTTTATTATAACTCCCGTTCTGTTTCATATCTGTTTTTCTAACTTCTTAAAGTGAAAACATAAGTTATTATTTGAAATCATTCTTCTTTTTTAATACGAACACATAAAGCAATAAACGTTGGTCTAACCACTGCTTTAATTGTATTCCATAAATTTTGATATGTTGTGTTTTGTTTTCATGTAGTTCAAAATGTTTTCTAATTTCCCTTGTGATGAATATTTTTACCAGTAAGATATTAAAAAGTATGACATTTGAGATTTTCTAAATTTCTTTCTGTTGTAGATTATGATTTATATAATTTTTCTGTTGTCAACAATTATATTGTATGATTTAAATGTTTTAAAATTGACTGAGCTTGTTTTGTCGACTAGTAAGTGAACTCACCTAGAGACTGTTGAAAAGAGTATGTGCTCTGTCATTGAGTTAAGTATTCTAGAAAGGTGAATTAGGTCAATTTGATTGATAGTGTTATTCAAATTTCCTATATCCTTGCTAAGTTTTGCCTAGTTGCTCTATCAATTTTGGAGAATAAAGTATTAAGTTTCCAACTATTTTTAATTTTCTATTTTTTTCTTTCAATTCTGTTACTTGTTGCTTCATGTATTTTAGGGCTCTGTTGGTAGGATTCTGCACATAAATTTACAATTATTATATTTTTTCCAAGGAATTGACCCTTTTACCAATTGTGGAGTTTCCCTTTCTGTCTCTTGTAATATTTCTTGATTTGAAGTATATTTTGTGTGATCTTAATATAGTTATTTCAGCTCCTATGATTATCATTTGCATGGTATATCTCCTTTATCCTTTAACACATGCAGTAGTATATGTATGTATAGGAAAAAATATAGTATATATAGGGTTCAGTACTATTTACAATTTCAGGCATCCATGAGGGTTCTTGGAACATATCCCTCCTGTTTGTGTCTTAGGATTTAGAGTATGCCTCTCATAGCATCATATAATAGGGCTTTTTTAGAAATCTAGTTTGACAATCTCTGCCTGTTTCTTGGAGTTTTTAGTCCATTCACATTAATAAAATTACTGGTACAGTTGGAATTATGTCTGTCATTTTTCTTATTTTTTTGTGTATCTCATGGGGTTTTGTTTGTTTGTTTGTTTGTTTGTTCATTTGTTCCTCCTTACCGCCTGTTTTGTGTCATGTCAGTGCCTTCTGGAATGCATTGCTTTTGATGAAAAGTCAGCCATTAATATATTGTTCCCCTATATGTAATGAATAATTTTACTCTTGCTGCTTTCAAAGTTTTACTCTGGCTTTGGCTTCCAGTAGTTTGACTATGATATATCTGGGTGTGTGTCTGTTTGTGCCTATCCTGCTTGGGTTTGTTGAGAATCTTGGGTCCATAAATTAATATTTTTCAGCAAATTTGGGGAGTTTTATGATATTATTTTTTCAAAATATATTTTCCTATGTTATTTTTCTCTCTCCTTTGTGTCAGGCACTGTTGTTATTCATATATAGATATGTTTTATTTTGTCCCACAGATCTCTGAGGCTCTTTTAATTTTTTCTTCTTTTATCTCTCTGATTTTTAGATTGGGTTATTTCTATCTTCAAGTTCACTGATTATTTTTCTATCTAAAATCTGCTGTTGAGTCCCTTTAATAAACTTTTCACATAAGTTGTTTTACTTTTAAACTCCAGAATGTTCATTTGATCCTATTTTATAATTTTTCTTTGTTCTGAATTTCCCTGTGCGTTGCTGCTATGTTTTTGTTTCTGTTTACTAACTTGTCCAAACACATTTATAGAATCTGTTTAACCACCACTGTGTGGCTGCTGATATCTCTGCTCAGTTTTAAAAATTGTTGTTCTTATTTTTAAGCCCGAATTCATGGGGATCAGACTCATAGGTTATTAGTCAGTGAATGGTCAGATGTTGTGCACAAACATCTTAACTCAGTAAGGCTTCCATCCTTCCACCCTCTGGCAATAAATGCGTGTGTGTGTGTGTGTGTGTGTGTGTGTGTGTGTGTGTTAGGGAGTGCATTTAAAGTTCAAGTAATTTTTATGTATGTTCTGGCTTTGCGTACCTCCAGACTCTTTTGCCTCTGCCCTGCACATGTGCACAGGCTTACAGTCAGTCAATGATGTGTAGATAAACGGGGCCCACTCCAGATTTTCCTGTATAGTCATGTGGAGAGCTTTCGAAGGCCCCCTATGATGATCTTATTTCTCAGATTT
>PVJD01012661.1:0-38420 GCA_004026545.1 Mormoops blainvillei | reverse complement strand
TCCCCCGGTGTACACTTCAAGGCCACCCCCAGGAGGGCCTTCCCTGTTGCTTATTACCTTATTCCTCACATACTCTGCTCATTCCCTCCCCAGCGCCAGGCCACACTGTGGAAGGGAATATTGATCGGCTTTGCTGTTGCCCCAGGGCTCGCCACAGGGGCTGGCACTAGTAGGTACTCAATAAAGGCTCAACAGAACTCGGAGGAGAGAGAAGGGCAGAGCCCAGAGGGCCCAGGAATATCAACTTTGGGCATGTCCCGTGATCCTGCAGGCCACAGGTGTGCAGCAGTGAGAACTACCTGGTCAGACCTGAGCACTAGCAAAGCCACTGGCCATTGTGCTTAGAGGCTAGGCCTGGGTCCCCGAGACCCGGGGAGGGAAGGGATGGAGGGGTCCCGAGGCCCCGTCTACTGGGCTTCTGCTGGCCTGTTCTTTCCTGTGTCTGCCCGGCTCCCTCCAGGCCTTGCCTCACTCCAGAGTCACCTCCCAGGAGGCCTCCCAGACCATCCCATGCAAGCCCCTTTCTGCTTTCTCTCTCTCTGTCTCCAGTCCTCACCGCCTGCCATCAGCTTTTCCTATCATTGATTTATGGTTGACAGGGTGTCTCCCCGAGAACTTAGCCCCCTCTGGAGGGAGCAGCCTTCTGTGTTCCCAGATGTATCCCGCAAAGCCGTGATGGGTGCTGAGAAGGCATCTGCCAGGTGCATGGGGGTGGGGGCGTCGGGGGCCCGTACCTCCCTGAATTGGGGGTGTGCAGCATCCCCCACAAGCTGCAGAATGAGCCCTTCGCTGGTGGAGAGGAAAGCGCCGCTCTGTCGCAACCGGGCTAGTGCCACCAAGCGGTCCACCTGGCTGAAGGGGGAGGAAGGTGTCAGTGCTGTGGCCCCAACACCCAGACCCTGGTTCTTCCTGGGCACCCAGCACCCACCCCTCGTGGGGCCCCCCCTCACCTGCGGGAGGAGCAGGCGTCCACCACCACATGGACCTGCAGGCCCAGGTCCAGGAGGTCCAGGGTTGTGTTCTGAGGGCAGAGAGACGTTAGGGCCAACCCCCAACAAGCACAGGGTTCCCGGGTGAGGGACTGGGTTGCTGAGATGGGGATGAGGGAGGCTCAGGTCAGGGCAGGAAGCCCCCAGGTTACAACAGGATCCTAGGGCCGGATAAGCACCCCAGGCAGAAAGAGCTCCTGAGTGTCTGGAGGGGGCCATGGGTCAGGAAGGGCGTTGTACTGGGAGGACGGAGGGTTCGAGTCAGGAAAGGACGCCCTTTTTAGGATATGGACATCCCAGATGATGGGGAGGCTTCCCAGGGGCCAGCCGGGGGTCTCACCAGGATGCAGGCCTGTGTCTCGATGCCACAGAGGAGCACAGAGCGCAGCTGAGGCCGCGCGTCCAGCTCCTGCCGGACCACGGGCACCATGCTGAAGCAGGTCTTGGGCAGCGGCCGCAGGCCCTCGGCCCCCAGCTCAGGCACTGTGGGGCCCAGGCCTTGCGGGTACTGCTCTGTCAGCACGGCTGGCACCTCCAGCAGCCGAGCCACCTGTGCCGGGGAAGGGGCAGAAAGGCCTGAGCCCAAGGGAGGGGTCCGGACCTCCAGTCTCGGGGAGGAGGGGGCTGCACCCCTGGCCTGAGGGAGGAGGGACCTGTACCTTGAGCATGCGGGCGGCCACAGAGACGATCTCGGGGAAGTAGGCAATGTGGCGGAACTTCTCCTGCATGTCACACAGGAAAAGGATGGACGATCCGGGGAGAACTCGGCCCAGGCTGTGCTTTAGCGCTGCCATGTCCTGAGGGGGAGCGAGGGGTGGGGTCAGGCAGGGGTGCGTGTGGCTTCTCTTCCTGTCCAGTGTCCATGCACTTAGACCCTGGAGGACCCTCCAAACCCCCTCCTTCTTCCCACCTGCAGGCTTCGCACCTGCTGCTCCCCTGGTCTGGAACACACTTCTTAGTGTGTCCCATTGAGCTGGGAGGTCCCGTTTCCAGGAAGTCTCCTCTGACCCTGTCCATCCCCGAGACCCCAGCCTCGCTCCTCCGGAGCCCCGGGAAGCCTTCTCCTTTCTGGGAGGGTACGTGGATTCCTGCTGCCTCTGTTACCAACCGTGCCATCACATCTCAGGCTCTAATTGTGACCCACACCCCATCCCTAGGGAGAAACTGAGGCCTGAGCAGTGATGCGACCTGCCCAAGGGCCCACTGCCAGTAACACGGGGAGCGGGACATGATTTCTGAGGAGAAAGGGGCCAAGTTCTCCTGGGCGGCCTGGCCGGCTCCCCCTCTTGGCCTCTGAAACTCAGTTTACCCAGGTGCGAACAGCCAGCTAAACTCCCTTCTAGGTCTAGAAAGAAAGGCTGGGGGACCATGCAGGGGAGCGGTGTTCAGCCTCGGAAAGGAAGGAGGTGCTGACACCCGCCACGTCATGGATGGGCCTTAACTCAGGGGGAGGCCAGTCACTAAATGGCACACGATGGAGGAGTCCACGCGTCCGACGCGCCACAGCGGTCAAGTCCACAGAGACAGAGGCACACAGGTGGTTGGGGCGGTGCTGGAGGGGGGGCAGTGGGATTGAGCAGGGACTGCCTAATGGGTAGAAGGTATGTTTGGGGAGATAAAAACGTTCTGCAACTAGACAGCATGATGGTCGCGTATCAGGAAGGTATGCAAAGGCCACTGAAGTGCACTTTAAAACGGTGAATTCAATGTCGTGTGTATTTTACCATAGTTAGAAAAAGAGAGAGCAAGGGTGGGGCTGGCGGCATTGCCTGCCCAGCAGCCCTTTCACAGGGAGGTGTTGAGAGGCCTGCCCGCCTCCCCGGGAGAGCGTCTGGGACCGTGGGCTCCCCAGGTCTCCGCACGTCCCAGCCAGCAGCCGTGTCCCTGGGTGCCTGAGTTGGTGCACAGAGGGGGTTCCAGCTGAGACTGTGTTTGCAGCCCCCTGCCCTTCCGAGGGCTCACCCATTTATTCCGTAATTTACTTGGGAAGCGGGCGGCCCTGCAGACCCAGGGGAGGGCGGGACCGCTGGGCTGGGCCAGCCTGGCCCTCTGGGGAAGGTGTCAAGCGGGGTGCTGAGTACACGTTAGGTGTTTACAATTATTCTTTCACTCCAACGCATCTGCCACTGGAAATGCTCCATGGGAGTGAAACCTGGAATTTGAGAACCAGTGGACGGTCGAAATGGGGAATTTTGCGCCACGTGAATTTTATCTCAGTGAAATATAATGGAAGCAAAACCACACCAAGTTAATTAATCGGCTAATTATGACCATGATGTGTGCTGGGGTTTCTAGGGAAACTGATCTGTCTAGGCAGGATCGGGAAAGTTCTCCCGGAGGAAGTGAGGAGAGAGAGGAAACAATCTTTCTGAAAAGACAGAGCTGACCCCGTTACTCCCATCTCACCGCCTCCCCAACGCTGGGGACCACTGCAGCCCCTGCCTGGCCATGGCCTATAACCTAGGGGCCTTTGCCCACTCGGCTCCCTCTCTCCAGAGTGAAGCAAAGCACCCGAGGTGGGGGTGCCCGTTATGTAAGTCACGGTATATCCATGCCATGGAATTCTTGGCAGCCAGGAAAAATTACAAGGAAACTCTTTAAATAACAACATGGAAAGGTGTTCAAAAGATGTTAGCAGTGGGGGGGAAAAAGCACAGAACACTGTGTACAGCAGTGTTCCCATTTGCGCCCCCCAGAAAGAAGGAAACAGAGTGTGTGCACTGCAGCTGTCTATATCTGCTGTCTCCGGCGGCCGGAAAGCAGCAGGGACTTCAGAGGGGGAACAGGTCACGGGAGGACAGGGTCTGATTTTCACAGTGTACGATTCTGTTCCTGTCGAATGCTGTTCAGTGTGTAACAGGTTGTGTAACCCAGCAGAACCTGTGTGCAGCATTACAATTATGATAATGGTTATCCCTGGAGTGGGGCAGGGACAAATCGGTACAGGGGTTTCTGGGGTGTGGGGGATGTTTGATTTCTGGATTTGGATGATGTCTCCAGCACAGTGTTCACTTCGTGAAGAGGTATTTCGAGCTGTGTGTCTGCGGTTTGTACGTCTTCCTGCATGTTTGGTATACGTCCGCTAAAAGTCTTCAAATTGTAAAATAAAATGGGGAGACCGCACTGGCTGTCCCGTGAGGCTGGATTGGAGGCCAAGGCCCGGAGCGGGGCTGGGGTGGGGGAACGCTGGGGATGGGGTCCAGCGGGCAGTGGTGATTCCTGGGCTCCAGTTCGGGCACAGGGAGGAGGGGGCAGGACCAAGAGATTCGGGGGGAGGGTAGGACTGGCTGTGGGGGAAGGAAAAGGAGGAGGACCCCCCCCCAGGTTTCTGGATGGCAGGTACTGGGGCTTAACTGGGGACCTGGATAGGGAAACCGGTTTTTGGGAGAAGAGAAATTGGGTGAATGGGGAGTGAGTGCATGTGGGGAGGAGGTCTGGGCTGGAGACAGATTTGAGGCTGCCTGGGGAGTGATGGGAGAGTCCAGGGCCGACCTCCGGGTGTGGGGAGCCCACGGCCCTCAGAGGAGGGGCGTCCCAAGGTGGGTGGCAACCTACGGGGGGCAGGTGGGGATGCTTGAATCCCCCCGTGACCTCGGGGGACCCAGCCCTGCAGCCCGGACTTCCGAGCTGTGTAACCTGGGACAGGTGTCACGCTGTCGGAGTTTCAGCTTCCCCCTCAGAGTCACGGGGGTCAAATCCACCTACTTTTCAGGGACGAGGCGAAACCTGGCCCGGGACGCAGGGAGGACGAGGACGACACGCGGAGGGTCCCAGTCCCTGGCCAGCCACTTCCGTGGGCCCGGCAGGAGTCCCGCTCCCGGCTGCGTGACCGCGGCGAGGGACGTCCGGGTAGAGCTTCAGCTCCCCCGCGGGCGGGGCGGGAAGGTCGGTCTCTCCCAGTGCCGGGGTGGGCCTGACGCGGAAGGCGCTGGGTTCGAGCCCGGCACCCCCCTCCGCAGGTGAGGCCCGGAGTCACTCACCTGTCAGAGCCCGGGCTTGCGCCGCTCAGGTCCGCCCACCCGGTTCCCGGCCCGGGGGTCACTCTTCTGCAGGGCCGAGACACGCGGCCCAACCCCCGTGCGGGCGCGGACTGCTGACTTTGGCGGGGCCGCCCAATCGGCGCTCGGCCGGCTCTGCCCTGCCCCTGCTCCCAGCCAACTCGTAAGCGCCGCTGCTCCGCTCTGGGCGGGAAGGCGGCGCTTCAGACCAATGGGAGGCGGCAGAGGGCGTGAGTGGCGGCCCGGCGGAGAGGCGCGGTGAACGCGGAGAAAGCGGACTCCAGCTGGGGAGGTGGGTGGCGGTTTGGACCGGACCGCGGAAGCAGAGACAGGGAAGGACGGGCCGTGCCCAGGGCGGGGGAGGGTGGGTGGTGGTGCTTGGGGTCCCCACCCGGGCCTTTTTGGCCGGGCAGAAACTTACAGCGACCCAAGAAGCACTTTTCGGTAGAGGTTAAAGGCGCGATCAAGCCTGGAGTTTAAGATTCCCCTACCCCTATCTCTGCAGCCTCAGTTTCCCCAGCGGTACAGCATCTGCCTCCTAGGGTGATGTTCACAGTATGGAGACTGTGCTTGGACATGGCGTTGAGAGAGACGGAGAGAGAACTTCCCATCGTTCTTGGAATAAAATCCAAACTACTCCCCAATTCCCTGTCTGCCTTTGTCAACCTCTCAGACCTCGCCTGTCACCTCGCTCCACGCCAGCCAGGCTGGCCTCCACTGCAGCTCCCCAACGATCCGCCCCAGGGCGTTTGCATGTGGGGTCCCCCCTGCATGGAACCGCAGGCCTACCTTCACGTGGCCCACCCACTTCGCTTTTGTCTTCCAAGGACTTCTCTGAACACCCAGTATTAAGTCACAGTTTTACCTTCTTCACAGCACTGATTCCAGTCTGAAACTGAAGTTTACCTTGGGTTTAAAAATGTATGGATATACTTACTTATTGCCAGTCCCCTGACCTGCCTCCCCCGCAAATGTGAACTCCACAAAGGCCAAGATCTTGTCTATTTTATTCACTGCTGAATCCTCAGTACACAGTAGGTGCTCAATGCCTCTTTGAGAGTAAATGAAACGAGACCAGACATTCGGCGGCAATGAGCCACACGAGAGTAGCTAGAGCAAGGACTCGGAGGAAAGGGGGCTGCGAAGAACAAAAAGAGAATGTGGGAGGAGGGAGAGAGCGAGGGGCCTGCCTGGAAGAGGCAGAGGTTAGACCCTGGTCTCAGGTGGGAGCCTGGGCTTGGGTCATTTTCCCACAAGTTGCCAGGACAGGAATGGAAGGGGGCTCCTTCTGCAGTTGGGGGGAAAGGTGGCTAGAGAGCTGTCACGGGGGTCCCTCTGGTTTGTCCAGGCCTGAGCTGGGTTGTGATTGGGTGTCATGGGAAGCATGTCCCCCAGCCCTCCGGGATTTCCTGAGAATGGTGAGCACAGGACATCCCTCACCTGCCCCCGCCCCCAGCCTTCCTCAGGAGCCAAGAGCTCATCCCCTCCCCGCAGGACATGAAGGGTCAGAGGCAGAGGACCATAGGGTTGTTGGGCCTCCCTGAGGTCAGGCTGGCCCACTGCATGATGGGGCAGGTCACACAGCCCTGAGGGACATTCTGGGGTGAGTGCAATGTCATCAAAGAGGTCCAGAATGGAGGCATCCAGCGCAGCGAGGCTCAGGCTGGGGCCCGCATGGGGCACCTCGGCGGGGGCCACAGCACGGGCCACCCCCAAGAAGGGGGATGGAGGTGGCTGGGGTGGTCTTTGGGGCGAAGGTCTCTGGGGAGGTACCTCCTGGGACAGGATGGACAGGGCCAGGTGCTGGGTGGTGGCCTCGAGCTTGGCAAACTGCCTGTGGAGAGACGGGCATTAGCTGGCTGACCGCGAAAGAGGCTCCACCTGTCTTTCACCCCAGAAGTGGTTTGTCTCTTCTTGCCCACCTCAGTTTTCTTTGCGATGCTAGTCTCCCTGCCCCACCGGGTCCATTTTCTTGAGTCTGACAACTCTGTGTCTGCACGGGGCACGTTTTTGACGTTTGGGTTTGTTTGTTTATGACCGCATTCCAATACGTAAAGCAAAAAATGTCTTAAGGAAAGATGCCTTTAAAAAGTAATTCCATGCAAATGTGCATTAAAAAAATGCTGTGGGCTAGCATTATAACAGCGATGCCCTATGGGTTCTGCGTCCTCTGAGCTCGAGTCCGCTCACTGCCGAGCATCTTCGCCCAGCCCGGGCTGGCGTCTCCAGCTCCTCTCACCTGGCTGACCGTCCTGGGCTCCCCTCAGTAAGGATGCTGACGGGCCTCACACGTTGTGATGGGCTGAATCGTGAACCCTCCGAAATTTCCATGTCAATGCCCTAACCCCCCGGTGCTTCAGAACGTGATTATATTTGGAGATAGGGTTTTCGAAGGAGCGATTAAGTTGAACTGATGTTATTAGGGTAGTTCCTCACCTGACAGGACTGGTGTCAGGGCACACAGGGAGAACCATGGGAGGACACAGGGACAAGACGCTGCCTACGCCTGCCCCCACCTTGATCCCAGGCCCCCAGCGGGCACACCGGCAAACTTCTGCTGTTTGGCCCGCCCAGTCTGCTGCGTTCGATTACGGCAGTTCTGGCAAAGTGATGTCCAAGCAAAATGTGAGCACAGGTGGCAAGACTCATGGTGGCCACGCGATCCTATCGAACGCAAGTTCAGAAACTGGTTAAACTGCTGGACAGTGAGAGCAATTGCAGGGTGGCTGATGGCAAGGGGCTGCACTCAGCCTGGGGGCAGGGAACGCTCTGTCCCTGGCTGTGAGGGCTACTCACTCTAGTGAAAACGCATTGATACCGTATAATTCTGTTTACAGGGAATGTTCCAAGCAGGCAAATCTCTGGAGACAGAGAGCAGATTAGTGCTTGCCAGGTGCTGGGGGAAAGGGAAGGGTAAACAACTGATAACAGGTGCAGGGTCTCCTCTGGGGGCGATAAGAATGTTCTGGAACTGGATGGAGGTGATGGTTGCAAAACACCGTGAATGTACAAAACGCCACCGGATTGTTCCGTCGAAATGGTTAGAGAATGTTATGTTCTGTGTATTCTACCACGAGAAAAAAAAATATATATATCCGGCTCTGAAGTAAATCAGCGAGAGCTGCAACTTCGACACTGTCTTTGACGCCAAGGAGGAGAGTTACACGCTCTGAGCGCCCCAAGGGAAACGGTGAGAAATGGGAGGTCGGGTTAAGTGAGAAAGACAGAGAAGGGGAGAGAGAATAAGACAGAGAGAGGGAACTAGAGCTAGAGGTAGGGGTAGAGATGGAGGACGAGAGCGAGAGAGAGAGAGAGATTCACAAGCTTATATGCAATATATGGCCCCCGACTTCAACAAACTAAGCCTAAATTATGGCATTAGGGCAGGTGAGTCATGGTATTTGCAGTTTGCTCTAAACTGTTTTTAAAACATAGATGAAGGAAGAATGCTAAGACATTACGGACATTAGGAGCTAAGTGATGGTATGCGAGGGGCCATCAGGTTAGGGGTTCTCCGCGGAACACCCGGAGGGCCTGAAAACACAGGGTCCCGGACCCCTGAGTTTCTGCTTCTGCAGGTCTGAGTTGGGGTCTGCGAATCTGCATTTCTAACACGTTCCCAGGAGATGCTGAGATGTCATGCTGCTGGTCTGGGGACCACCTTTGAGAACCGTTGCATCAGACAACTGCCCCGACTTTTCTGTAGGTTTGAAATGTTTCACGAGAAAATGCCAAAAATCCATACGCACGGATGGGAGGGGTCTCCTGCGGCCCCAGCGGAACCTGGAGGGAGGAGGAGGAGGCCATGGGTGAGGAGACGCTGAGGAGAGCTTGTTTCTGACCTGGATTTCTGACCAGGCTCAGCGGGACGCCCAGGGTGATGTGCTCGGAGCTGCTCCCAAGGCTACTGGTGGGTGGGCTGGGTCTCTGGGAAGTCTGTGACGGAGCCAGGCGCAGGGGATGGGGATGTCTGGGATGGCGCACAGCATCCAGACTGGCTGGGTGTAGGGAACCCTGATGGGTGCTGAAGATGCGGAGGGGCCCTGGAGCAGCTGTTGAGGAGGGCCAGAGAGGAGTTAGAAGGCCCTACCTGGGGAGACGTGTGTTTTCCTCTTCCGTGGTGGGCGTGAGCGTTTTGGGTGTGGCCAGGGCTGCGTGTCCTGGTGGAAGGAGGTTGTGGTGTGGGGGCAGGGGGGCAGGCTGGGCTAGGTTCCCTTTTGTTCACATTTGGTTTCTTAGACCCCCCTGGGGCAAGGTCGTGGGCTGGAGGGGAGGACAACCTACTCTCGGAAAAGCAGGTCCTTGAGAGAGCCACTTGACCTCTCGGTGCCTCGCTCTTCTTGCGGGGAAATGAGGGTCACGACCTACTACTAGGGTTGCTGTTGGGGGTTAAGGAGCTCAACACTCATTGTGAGAGACTCTTACACTTTAATACTAAAGTGCTCGGAACGCTGCGTGACGCATATTAAGTGTCGGACGAGTGATAGCCTCTGTAATTGTCATTATCATTGCCTTCATCGCCACCGTCCCCGTCACCACTGTCACCCGTCACTGCCGTCAAGTCCCTGAGGTACTGTCTCCAGGCAGGATTGCAAAGTGGCGCAGGCGAACGTGGACTCAGGCGACCTGGGGTTGCACCCACTCATTAGCTGTGCAGCCTCGGGCAAGCCACCAAACCTCTCTGAGCTCTCCTGTCAGTAACGTCAAGGATAAAGACAGAACCTGCCGCCCAGGCTGGTTGGGAGCTTTAAGTGACACCGATGTTGTGACCTCAGTACAGAGTGCTTGGCATATGGCAAGTGCTCAAACAATGGTTACTGTCACAGGGCGAGGGGAGAGCGCAGGTGGGACTGGGTGGAGTGTAGGAGGCAGGACAGGTTTGAGCAGAGACCCGAAGGGGCAGAGGTCCCTATTCACGCTCCCAGAGACATTGCGGGAATGGCATCGCTCAGCAAAGGGAGCGGCCGGTGCAAAGGCCCACAGAACGAATGATGAAGTGCTAGATGGGAACCAGGGGCTGATGGGCTCCAGCCTCTGTCCTGAGGGCAGTGGGGAGCCATGGGAGGTCCCTGAGCAGGAGAGGGACCAGGTGGGGCGCGTGAGTTAGAAAGGCTGTCTGGGAGCAGCCAGCTCCTCGCTGCCTTCAAAAAGTCCCACGGTCGGACCCTGTCTCTGCACCCCCCAGCCCCCACTGTGGTCTGAGCTGCCATGGCGCCTTGCCTAGTCTCTCCCTTCTACCCTTGTCCCCCACACAGCCAGAGGGATCCTTTCAGATCGCCCCCACAGCTCTGCTCAGAGCCCGGGTCCCTCCAGGGGCCCATGAGGTCTCCAGTTAAGTGCCTGATTCTTCTGAACCCTAATTCCCTCCTCCTTTCGCTCTGCTCAGCCACGCGGGCTTTCTCAGGGACGCTTCTGCGTCAGGGCCTTTGAACTTGCTCGGCCCTGCCTGGGACGCCCTCCCCTCCGCCACCCTCAGGCTGCTTCCCACCGTCCCCCGGGTCTCTGCACCCACGTCACCTTCTCCGTGCTGCCTTCCCCTCTGACGCCTTACCGAAAATGCCAGCCCTTCCCCGGCACACCTCCACAGCACTCACCGCCCTCTGGCATACCATGTAATTTTTAAAAATCGAAGTAAAATTCACATGACTTAAAATGAGCTACTTTAAAGTGCACATTTCAGTGGCATTTCGTACATTCACGATGTTGTGCAACCACCACCTCTAATTAGCTTGGGCTTCGTCGCCCCAAAAGAAAACCCATCCCCACTAGCGATCACTCCTACCGCCTCTCCCAGCCCCTACCAACCACGGATCTGCTTCCTGCGTCTGAGGGCACATCTTTCTGGACAGTTAAGACACGGGAACCCACGATCCGTGGCCTTCTGTGTCCGGCTTCTTTGCCTCAGCGTCATGTTTTCAAGATTCAGCCACCTAGTTGCATCACATGCCTCACTTAGCACCTGGACACATGTCCCCCACTGGACACGCATCCATGAAGACAGAGAGTGTGCTCTGCTGCATTCCCTGCTGTGTCCCCCCCGCTCCCAGGGCCGGCACTCCGTCGGCGCTCAATAAATGCATGCTGCGTGTTGACTGCATCCAGCCCTGGGGGCCGCTTCTCTGTTCTGTCCGGGCCCAGTCTCCCCCAGATCCAGGGCCTGTCACTTCCCCACCCCCTCCGCCCCCATCCACCCCTCACCTGCAGATCTGGTTGTGCAGACCCTCCTGGGGTTGGGCCTCCTTTTGGGGGGTCGGGTCCACTGGGGATGCAAGGTGCATAGAATGTGGGCATCTTCCCTGCTCACAAAGGCGCACAGCTCCCCGGGGGTTGGACTCGGAGACTGCAGGGGCTGTGGGAGCCCCGGGGGCATGGCCTGGGTGATCTGGGGGTGACTTTCCACTATATTCCTACTGATCAGAAAGCACCCCCCAAAAGCACCCCGGGGGCTCGGGGCTGCAGGGCAGAACAAAGAGGTATGGCCTCTGGGAGGGGTGGGTGGCTCTGGACAGGAGGGAGGGTAGCGCTTTGGAAGTTAGGACCCAGAGTCCCTTTTGTGCCCTCCTGGTCCCAGCGTCCCAGGATCTGGCCTCCAGGGTTCGAGAGACAGTAGGTGGGGGGCTGATATAGGAAGGCAGGTGTGGGCAGGGGAGGGGGCTTTCTGTGCACCCCCTGAAGGGCCCAATTGGCACGTAGTTGGACCTGGGATATGGGGCAGCGTGGCGTAGGTGGGGAGGCCAAGAAAAGCACCTGGGGATTGTCAATGAAGGTGACAAAGGTCTCAGCAGGAAGGGGAGACCAGGAGCTGAGCCAACTGCTTCGGTTAGTGTCGAGGACACTTAATTGGAGGAGGGGGGCTGAGGGGGGCTTGGGTGCAGGTTCGGTGGGAGGTGGGCACCCCATAACTGCCCACCCACCTCCAGGCACACCCGCTGTGACTTCCTGCCTCCCTCTGCTGCAGGCCCAGCATCCTGGGGGAACTGAGGCTCAGGGAAGGGCTCGTTGTACCCAAGGTCTCCAGTCAGGAGGAACTGGCTTCAGGGGGTTTGATTTCCCAAACCTGGCATTTCCCACCCAAGTGCAGCCAGTGAGCAGGGGAGAAGGGAGGGGCACCTGTGGACTGGGCCTGTTACTCAGGTGGGCGACATCAGGGGCTGTTTGGGGTGCAGCCTGGCTGTGGAGGGAGAGGGGGAGAGGACACAGGCACAGTTTCCCCCAAGGCATTTTGCCGAGGCACTCTGGGGTCCTCAGCGTTTGGGGAGGCAGAGAACGAACGGCTGGGGCTGGCAGGTTGGGGGACTGGCTGCTGGGGCTGAGGGGAGTGGGGTGCTCTTGTCTCTTGGCAGGGTGGCCAAGTGTGCTGGCTGGCCTGGTGGGAAGGGGCACCTCAGTGTGGCTCCGAGGGGACTGTGGCAGGAGGTGCACATGTGTCCTGTGGCTGTTGTAACACAGGACCAGGGACCGAGTGGTTTAAAAGCATGCTCATTGCCCTGGCTGGTGTGACTCAGCAGATTGAAGGCTGGCCTGTGAACCGAAGGGTCGCTGGTTCGATTCCCAGTCAGGGCACATGCCTGGGTTGTGGGCCAGGTCCCCAGTAGGGGGCGCTTAAGAGGCAACCACACATTGATGTTTCTCTCCCTCTCTTTCTCCCTCCCTTCCCTGCTCTAAAAATAATAAATAAATAAAATCTTTAAAAAATAAATAAATAAAACATGCTCATTTATTCTCTCGCAGTTCTGGAGGTCCGGAGTCCAAAGTGGGTCTTATGGGCTAAAGTCAAGGTGTTTCTTCTGGAGGATCCAACGGGAGAACCCGTGCCCTTGCTTCTTCCAGCTTCTAGAAGCGTCTCCGTTTCTTGGCTCATGGCCCTTCCTCTGGCTTCAAAGTGTGTCAGCCCGACCTCTGCCTCTGTTGTCCCACGTCCTCCTGACTCAAAACCTCCTGCTTCCCTCTTATGAGGAAGATATTTTGGGCCCCTGAATAACCAGGATCATTTCCTCCACTCAAGATCCTTAACTCAGTCACATCTGCAAAGCCCGCTTTCCGTGTCAGGTGACAGATTCACAGGTCCCGTGGGTTAGGACCCGGGTGTCCTTGGAGGCTGTTCAGCCACTGCAGGAACGGAGAGGGGTCTCCTCCATTCCATGTTCCCTGGGCCCGTGGTTGCAACTGCTGAGGCTGGGCTGGGGGCTGCCCCAGGCGCCCCCAGCATCTGCAGAGAGAGAGACAGAACTGTACGGACGCTTCCCTGGGGTCCCGCTCCCCTGGGCACAGACTGTCTTCCTTTTCTACAGGGGAAATTGAGGTCCGGACGCTGGGTCACCCAAGGCCACGGCGGCAGAGCTGGGATGTCACCCACATGAGGTAAAAGAAGAGGGACATGAAGGATTTCTGAAAGCCCTCATAGTCATTAAATATTAAAGGGTAATATGTCTAAGTATCCTCACTAGAAAATTTTTTTCTTTTCCTAAATGATACCCTGATAAAATTAGCAGCAGCCCATAATGAAAGACTCTGGCGGGAAACCGCCTCTGGCTGGGGAAAGAGAATGATGGACGTGAGAGCTGCCCAACGTGAACACGCATAACCCCACGAAAACGTAGAATGTTATGAAATTTAAAAAGTGTAGCCCGGCCCCACTACCCGGAGACCCCCTGTCTGATGTGAGCCTCAGTGGCTCCCGTGGTGCAGCTGGGATGAGAAGCGAGGTCGCGGGAAGCTGAGGCTCCACGCTTGCGCACACTCACGCAGCAAGGAAGTGGCACAGTGGGGACGCGAGTCTGGTCAGCCGAGGCCCCGGGACTGCGCCTACAAGGGCCCGCAGCCTGGCGATCAGGGCCAGCACACTGGTGGCAGCCCAGCGCCATCAGCAGGCAGCCAGAGACGTCACCAGAAGGCCAGTTACCGGCGAGCGCGAGTGGGCTGCGAAGTGCAGTGAGGTCGGCAGCTGTAGGTTGACCAGACTCCCAGGGTCACCTTCCCTTGCCACGTAACCTTGGAGGACAGGTAGCCCGTGGGCCCGGGCTGGGGGCCCTGATGTGTCAGGCGCCCATGTCAGGGGCCTCAGGGGCCTCGCCGGTCTGCCTGGGTGCCTCCAGGGGTCCCCAGCCCCCTCCCAGCTGGCCTCTGCTGGCCGGAGTGGACGCCCTGATCTCTGGAGGGTTGGAGGTCAGTCCCTGAGGACAGGCAAGGGGGCGCTGCCGCGCGGCTCCAGGGCGGGCTCGCGTAGACCCGCAGGAGTCAAGGGCAGTCTCTGCGCCCCTGCCAGGCCGGGCCTGGAACCCGCCCAGGGCCCCGGGCCCTGCAGGCCCTGAGCGGAGGCGCTCCACCAGGGGGCGCCAACACCCCGGGCTGGCGCTGGGCGGCGGGGCGCGGAGGGCGGCGGGGCGCGGAGGGCGGCGGCGGCGGTGAAGGATGGCCCTTCTTTTCTTGTCTCCGCAATTGTTAAGAATCAAGCACGGCCGGGGCTGCCTTCGTCTGCTGCTTGTGGAGGACCTGCCCCTGCACGGAGTGGAAGGCGTTCATTTATAGGCTCCGTTCCCCTATCCCAGTCCTCGCAATGGCCGCGGCATTTAGTCCTTCAACAAACATTTAGGAAGCACCTACGGGTGCAGAGACTGAGGGCGCAGCTGTGAGTAAGACAAGTCCCATCTGTCCCCTCGGGAGTCTGCGCAAGAAAACACCAGCTGGGAATGTGCTGTCAAGGTGCTGAGACTGCACAGCAGGTTGGAGGCTGGACAGGGGAGAGGTGCCGCTTCAGACGGAGTAGCCCCCTCTGAGGAGGTGGCAATTGTCCTGCAGCCTGAGCAGGAGAGGCGGCAGCCAGGAGCCCCCCAGGCAGAGGGCACAGCGGGTACAAAGGTCCTGAGGCAGGAGCAGGCTTGACTGGAGTGAGAGAGGGAGTGATGGGACAAAGTGAAGTCAGAGAAGTGAACAGGAACCAGACCCGCAGGACTTTGTAGGCAGGTAGGATTTGGGTTTTGAGGGCAAGAGTGAAGGGGGGCCATGGAGGGTTTCAGGCAGAGGTAGTGCCCAGACTTTACGGCCCTGCCCCCAGCCTCCTTTATGGGCCTCACTGCACCTGGAATGGGAGACCCCACCCCTACATCCCCTTCCAGTCTGGGAAGGGGGAAACCGAGGCATCAGGACCAATCAGTGGGCCAGATGAGGCTTGTGCCTCCCAGCCTCCACCCTGCTTGCCTGCTACTTCTCTCACCCCGTCCTAGACGGACTTTGTTTCCCTTAAAATAGAAGAGGTAATTAAGGTAAAATGAGGATCTTAGGGTGGGACCTGGTCCAGTGTAACTGGTATCTTTATGAGAAGAGATTCGGTCACAGACATGCACAGCGGAAAGACCGTGTGCGGCCACAAAGAAGATGGCCGTCGACATGCCAAGGAGAGAGGCCTCAGCAGGAAGTAACCCTGCCGCACCATGACTTTGGACTTCTAGCTTCCAGAAATGAGAGGAAATACATTTCTGTTGTTAAAGCCCCCCGAGGCTGTGGCACTTGGTTATGGCCCCCTGAGCAGACCCACACAAGAAGTGTACTAGTTATTCTGTGGGACAAACGACCACGCATCCAATGGCTTCAAAAGCAGACAGCTTTTCTCACAGCTCCTGTGGATCGGGGACCCCACGGCCGAGCTGAGCCCTCCACTCAGGGCCTCGCGGGCTGCATCCAGGTGTCGGCTGGGGCTGCGGCCTCACCTGAGGCCAGGGCCCCCTTCCAAGGTCACGTGGCACAACTCATGTCTCCTCGCACCTGGGAACCCATGGAGCCTGTGTCTTCAAGGCCAGCAGGACAATCACGGATGCTTCTGATCTCTACGCTCTGGACCTAAGTTTGAAGAGCCCGCCTGTGCAGACCAGGCCCACCGAGGGACATGTTCCTGTGTCAGTCAGGGTTCTCCAGGGGCATATCTACATAGACAGAAATGCATATCTGTATCTATATTTACCTATCTCTAGAGAGAGAGGTGTTATATGTATTATTTCATGTGTATAAAGGAATCTGTTGCCACGGCTGGTGTGGCTCAGTGGACTGAGTGCTGGCCTGTGAACTAAAGGGTCACTGGTTCGATTCCCAGTCAGGGCACATGCCTGGGTTGCGGGCCAGGTCAGGTCACCAGTAGGGGGTGCGCGAGAGGCAACCACACATTAGTGTTTCTCTCCCTCTCTCCCTCCCTCCCTTCTCCTCTCTCTAATAAATAAAATCTTTTTTTAAAAAAGAGAGAGATTTGTTGTAAAGTATTGGCTCATGTGATTAGGGAGAAGTCCTATGAGAAATCCCAAGACCCAGGACAGCCAACAGTGTAGTTCCGAGTCCTGAGAACCAGAGAGCCCGTAGCGTAGTTTCTCGCCCAGGTCTGAAGGCCTGAGCCCTCAGGAGCGCCAGGGGCAGAAAAAGATCAATGACCCCACTCAAGTAGTCGGGCAGAGTGAATTCAACTGTTCCCCCGTCTCTTTGTTCTATTCGGGCCTTCAAGGGGTTGGATGAGGCCCACCCACAGAGGTGCTTCCCTCAGTCCGTCAAATGCTCACCTCTTCCGGGAACACCCTCGTAGATAGCTCCAAAAATCGCGTTAACCAGGAATCTGGTCATTCTGTGGCCCAGTCAAGTGGACACATAAAATGAACTGTTACGTTTCTTCTTGATCAACTCAAGGTCAACCGAGTAGGAGACTTGACTGCACCTGCCAACATCCCTTCCCCTGTGTCGTAAAACGGGACCTGCCACAAGAGGGATGGCTACTGTATCCACGGGCCCGCCCACAGGAAGCAACGCACTCGTTACACAAGGGCACAGCCTGTTGGGAACTTCACAGAAGGTGGCAGCTAGTCTTGGGGAAGGGATTGGATGTGTATCTGTCCCTATCCACATTTTCGTACTTAAAACAGAGGGATCTGTGTTCCCCGTGAACGACGGACTCCTCGGGGGACTTGTCTGGCTGCCCCCCGGCTGGCGGAGGCGTCTTCCCTGACCCCACGCCCAGGGCAGCTCCGTGGCTGCCTGGCCGTGCATGGGGGACCCACCAGGTAAGCCTTGGAGCGGGGCTGGCTCCGGAGTCTGATAGTCTCCCCTTGACATCACTTCCTGGTAGAGGAAGTTGCATCACTTCCTGGCTCTGTGCCCTGCGGGGAGACTTCAGAGGGCCTTTCCTTACCCTCAGTGAAACTGGGGATCACACCCCTTCCATGTGGAGAGGCCAGGCAGCCCAAGCTGGGGCACCCCAAGGGAGCCCCCGGGATGTCAGAAAGCGAAAAGCTTAGCAAGTGGGGGGTTCAGGCCAACCCCCTTGGCTCCCTCCCCGTGGGGTGGCTGACAGCGTGACCCAGGACTCCTTTTGCCCCTGCCCATCCTTACTTCAAGTGCATCCTCTTGTGGGAAAAAGGATATTTTATTCTTCTTTATTTATTTTTTGTTGTAGATTTTATTTTTTATTTTTATTGATTTTAGAAAAAGAGAGAGAGAGAGAGAGAGGAGCATCCGTTTGTTGTTCGACTCATTTATGCGTTCATTGGTTGATTCTTGTATGTGCCCCGACCGATGATCGCACCTACAACCTCGGTGGATCAGGACAATGCTCTGACTATCTGAGCTACCCAGCCGGGGTGCCTAAAGGTATTTTATTTTTAGTCTCTGGTTCTGGGATTCCTGTCTTTGCCACAGATACTTCCTCTGGGCACACTTCTCGCCCCAGCCCCTAACCCTCTCTTCTCTAGTGACCACAGACTGTGCTCTCACCAAGGTGACAGAGGGGCCAAACCCAAAATCCAATGACTACCACAGAGGGAAGGGAGGTGGGTTGGGGGTTCGAGTACCTAGGGGCCTTTGATCACCCACCCTGTGATCAAAGAGGCAGGGCACATGGTCTGGCCCTGGCCGGGCCCCCTTGGAGCTGGACTTTTCCAGAAGCTGGGGACACATCATCTGTGCAGTGAAGGAGGCGGCTAAGAAGGTTGACCTGACAAGGTCATAACAAGGGCAGGTGCTGGGACTCTGTCTCTCTTACCTCCTCCGTAACACCTGGGACAGGCAGGTAAATTGGAGCTGGCCGGAGCTCCCTTTACTACTGCGGGACCCCCAAGGGGCCTGAGGCATGGGGTGGGTGTGGGCTCTGTACCTCTGGGACACCCCTGCCCATAGCCCACTGGGCAGCACATTCCACATCCACAGCGCCATGGGGTGGGCTCCTCCCTCTATCTGGGAGTCGAGGTTAGCGGGTGGGGCCCAGTGTGTAGGGCAGTCTCAGATGCAGGAAGGGTTCATAAGCAGGAAGGGACCCCAGGTGGCAGCGGCGTAGCCCCCAGCTCTACCTCTGGTGCCTGCTACTCTCCTGTCTTGCCCTCTTCACCCCTCAGTAGCCCAGGTGCCACTCCCAGTGCCTCTGGTAGCCTCCTTTCTGGTGGAGGAGGTAGCAGCTGAAGGGAAAGGAATGTTGGCAGCCAAGGGTGTCACAGGCACTCATTCACAGGACCTTCATAAAGACTGTGGGAACAGGCCCAAGTCAGCTCAGGTCAGGACTGAGTTCCTGCCTGCCTGCGGGCCTTGGGGAACTGTAAAAATGCCCTCATTCCACAAAGAGTACCGCCTGCTTCTGATCAGGCCCCTTGCTGGTTGTTGGGGACACTGGGGTAGCAAAGACAGACCTGTCCCTGCTGACATGGAACGCAGGTGAGAGCCAGTGAGCATGCAGTGGGACCCCACCTAGCATCGGGGCTTTCCAGTAGCAGTTGAGAAGGGGATGGGCTAGGAGTAGGAGGGCATTCTGTTCTGAGAAACAGCACGTGGTGGAGCAGTTGTTGTCATCAGGGGACACGTGGCCACGTCTGGAGACAGCTGCCATTAGGTGTGGGGCAGGTGGGGGAGGCAGACGGAGAGGGCGTGCTACTGGCCTGCATGGGGGCCAGGGATGCCGCCGGCCACCGTACAACGCAGACGACGCCCCCACAGCAAAGTCTGATCAAACTCAGTTGTCACTAGTCCCATGGTCCCTGAAACCCTGTTGTGGCATGCCTCGCAGAAGAAGTGTGGCTGGGCTGGAAGGCAGAGGCTGGTGAGGTCTGCGTGGAGAAAGCAGGGAAGAAGGCTCAGGCCCGGAGCCCTTGGCAGCCAGCCCCTTGCTCTGCAAGGGCCCAGGTTCCCGCACCACCGCACGCGTGCACACAGCAGAAGCCCCGGAACCGCGAGCACTTGTGGTCTCTGAGGGAGGCAATCCCTGTGCTGGTTTTAGGGCTGGGAAAGGGAGCCCCAGGGCCTGGGTGTGGGACCAGGCCATAAGTGACCGCACCCCTGGTGGGTGAAGCCTGCTCGAACAGCACCGCCGAGGAGGGCGTCTATCACAGATGGGAAGGACGCAGTACTAATAAAGGGGAACGTCCGATCCCACATGGAGACCCAGTTTTTCAGGGTCTTAGGCTGACCCCCACGACCGCCAGCGGGCGGGGTCCGGGGAGAACTACAGTTCCCAGAATGTCTTGCGCCCTGGAAGCCCGGGAAGCGCCGCAACGGCCGGAGACCAATGGGGGCGGGGCTTCGGTGCACGTGGCGTCGTGATGCACCGACGGCGACGTCGGGGTTTGTGTGCGCGAGTGGCCGCTGATAAAGGTTGGGTGCCTCGCGCCGGGGGCCGTTGGGAGGGAGCGCGCCCCCGCCCCCCTCCCCGGCCCCCGCTCCTGCACCGCCGCCGCAGGGACCCAGCCTTCCCGTCGGCCCCTGCGGGAAGGCTCTGGGTCTCCGCTGGTTCCCCGGGTCGGGGCCGCAGGTGAGAGACCGGAGGGGTGGGGTGGGGGGAGGGACCGGAGGGCGGAGACGTTGGGGAAGCGGCGAGAGTGAAACCGGAAGGGATGCTTTAAAGGGAAGGGCGCTACTTCACCTCCGACTTTTATCGGCTGGGCCGGCTCCGCCCTCTTAAAGGGCAAGGGGCAGCTTTTTTAGAGGGGAGGGGCAGGTCCGGCAGCACAGGGGAGCTTCCTGCTTTCGACCCCGCTAAGAATGGATTCTCTCTTTAAATGTCGGTGACAGTGTCCCAGACAGGAACGGGAAAAGCTTATGAATCCAGATAGCTTCAAAGCTGCCCCTAGTTCCACTCAACGAAGGTGGAGAGGGGGTGCCGCAGGAGCACCCTCTTAAAGGGGAAGTCGGGCCTGATGGAAGGGTGTGGTCTGGCCTTTTGGAAGGGGCGCTCTTTATTGGAATAAGATGTGTCCCGGCTCTCCCAGAGCAGAGGGTTCCTCGTTTGGGGCATGCCCGGCCTTCTGAAAGGCACGTGCAGCTTCCTGGGATAATTGTCTCTGAAAAGGACTTGTTTACATTTGTTCATCGCTTTACAGGGAATTTTATGACCTGTCCAAAGGGGATGCCCAGACTTCGTTCAGTCGAGCTCCGTTTACTGAATACTCACTATGTACCAGGAGTTATCCTAGACGCTAGGATGCAACCGTGAATAAGATGTCGCTGGAATCTAGTGGGTAGGGGCCAGGGTTGCTGCTAAACACCCTACAGTGCACGGTAGAGCCCCCTGGACACTGGTCCAGCCCTAGACTGCAAGAGCGTTGAGGCTGGGAAACCCTGATTATAAAGCAGGTTAGAAGGTGATAAGTGCTGTGGAAAAGACACTTCAGTCCATGAGTGGAGTTGGGGGAGGAGGACCCGAAGCTAGATCTGAGATGGAAAGGTGTAGGTACTGACGGCAGCTTTGAGTTGCTTTGGTGCAAAGGAGTGAAGAGAAAGGAGGTGGTAGCTGGAGGGGGTGGTGAGGTGGGGTTCTTTTTTGTTTGTTTGTTTGTTTTTTTAAAGATGGAAGACAGAGCTTCTGGGTACACTGATGGGAGTGCTGCAGGAGATGAACATTGCCGTAGGGGGAACGTAGGGTCCATGGGCCCAGAGGCAAGCCGCGGGGAGGGCACAGTGCGGGTTTCTCAGCCTCAGCACCAGTGGCATTTGGACGGGATCGCTCTTTGCTGTGGGGCACTGTCCCATGCACTGTAGGCTGTGGAGCGGCATCCCTGGTCTCCCCGCACTAGATGCCAGGAGCATCCGCCCCTCCAACCGACAACCTCACAACCCCAACAGCCTACAGGCCTTGTCCGATGTCCCCTGGGACCAGCATGCCATGGGGGGATGGGGGGGTCTCCCTTGCCCCCTTGAGAACCATTGGTATAGAGGTTGGAACAGAATAATGTTCTCTTCTGATAGCTTTTACTTTTTCAGTGCCAAGGCCAATGGCAGGGTCACCTGGTGAGAGCAGGAGGGGAAAGGAGAGAGGTTTGAGGAGAAAAGAAACATGCAAGTACCGGCTGGGGGGGTGAATGGACCAGGAAATGCAGACAGACAGTGCAGGCAGCAGCAGGGAGCTCTGCAGTCCGTGGGCATGAATGCAAAAGGACGCCGAGGTCCAGCTGTTTCCGCTCACCCGCAGTCCTTATGCTGGGTGAGGGCAAGTGAGGACTGTGGCTGGGGGTGGAGTGCACAGAGCCTGCAGGGCCAGATCAGTGGATCAGAGACCTAGCGGAGTGTAGGGGATTTTGGTCAGGGCACCAAAAAGGGAGTGGTGGCGGGGAGTGAGCAGCTCATAGGGGCTTCGGTCACAGTAAAGGTACTGAGGACCCGGCAGTGGGCTTAGGTGTTGAGGCAGAGGGAGGATGAGGCCTTTCAGTGAGAGGGGTCAAGGGCCTGAGGTCAGGGTGCTGGGGAGACCTGGGCCTTCTCCAAGGACAGCCCACCCACTGAACGCAGCCCTGCAGGCCAGGCCCAGCCTTCCCGGGCCTGTCCAGCCTTCCGGAGGAGGTGGCTGACCTCCTAAGGCGGGTGACCCATTGGTCCCAATTTGCTGGAAGTTCAGCACCTGAAGTCTTGCACCCTGCTTGCATCCTGCAGCAAACCTGGACCAGGGGCCCTTAATCCTAAGGGAGGCTCCTGCAGTGAGGGAGGGCTGGGGAGGCGTCCCTGCCTCTCAAAGTGCAGCACGCTGCTTTGGGGTTGAGATGACTCCGTGTGTGAGTGGAGGGGGGCACCACCCTCCCCTGACCTGGAATTCCACCCCCCCCAGGTGTGATGGTCGGCTCCCACGCTGACATGGCGCCGGCCTCCACCGAGGAGGGCGCAGGGGAGAAGCCCGGCCCCGCGGCCCCGGCCCCGGTGGCCCAGTACGAGTGTGGGGAGTGTGGCAAGTCTTTCCGCTGGTCCTCCCGGCTCCTGCACCACCAGCGCACACACACAGGCGAACGGCCCTACAAGTGCCCGGACTGCCCCAAGGCCTTCAAGGGTTCCTCCGCCCTGCTCTACCACCAGCGGGGCCACACCGGTGAGCGGCCCTACCAGTGCTCCGACTGCCCCAAGGCCTTCAAGCGCTCCTCGCTGCTGCAGATCCACCGCAGCGTGCACACAGGAGTGCGGGCCTTCACCTGTGGGCAGTGCGGCCTGGCTTTCAAGTGGTCATCGCACTACCAATACCACCTGCGCCAGCACACGGGCGAGCGGCCCTACCCATGTCCCGACTGCCCCAAGGCCTTCAAGAACTCGTCCAGCCTGCGGCGCCACCGCCACGTGCACACGGGCGAGCGGCCCTACACCTGCGGCGTCTGCGGCAAGAGCTTCACGCAGAGCACCAACCTGCGGCAGCACCAGCGCGTGCACACGGGCGAGCGGCCTTTCCGCTGCCCGCTCTGCCCCAAGACCTTCACGCACTCCTCCAACCTGCTGCTGCACCAGCGCACTCACGGCGCCACCCCCACCGCCGCCCCCGTGCCTCCGCAGCAGCGGGAGCCGGCCAAGGTCTTCACGGACCCCTACCTGCAGCCGCACCTGCCCTCCCCTAGCCCGCCAGCACCCCCACCGCCGGCGCCCCCGCCCGTGGTGCCTGAACTCTTTCTGGCCGCTGCCGAGACGACAGTCGAGCTGGTGTACCGCTGTGAGGGTTGCGAGCTGGGCTTCGGGAGCGAGGAACTGCTGCTGGAGCACCAGCCCTGCCCGGGGCCGGAGGCGGTGGCTGCACCCCGGGACGCGCCCGCGGAGCCACCCAAGGCCGCCCCACAGTCTGCGGAGCCGCAGCCACCTCCTGCCACCGCCACCCCTAGTTTCCCCTGCCTTCCCTGCGGGAAGTCCTTCCGGACCGTGGCCGGACTCTCCCGCCACCAGCACAGCCACGGGGCGGCGGGTGGGCAGGCATTCCGCTGTGGCAGCTGCGATGGTGCGTTCCCGCAGCTGGCCAGCCTCCTGGCGCATCAGCAGTGTCACGTGGAGGAGGCGGCTGCGGGGCGCCCACCCCCACAGGCAGAGGCCGCGGAGGTTACCTGCCCGCAGGAGCCTCTGGTCCCTGCCGCACCAGCCCCACAGCCACCCGCGCCAGCCCCTGCGCCCCCCTCCACGGAGCGGCCCTACAAGTGCGGCGAGTGTGGCAAGGCCTTCAAGGGCTCGTCGGGGCTGCGCTACCACCTGCGGGACCACACAGGCGAGCGACCCTACCAGTGTGGCGAGTGTGGCAAGGCTTTTAAGCGTTCCTCGCTGCTGGCCATCCACCAGCGCGTGCACACGGGTCTTCGGGCCTTCACCTGCGGCCAGTGTGGCCAGACCTTCAAGTGGTCGTCACACTACCAGTACCACTTGCGGCTGCACACGGGCGAGCGGCCCTACGCCTGCGGAGAGTGTGGCAAGGCCTTCCGCAACACATCATGCCTGCGGCGCCACCGCCACGTGCACACGGGCGAGCGGCCGCACGCCTGCGGCGTCTGCGGCAAGAGTTTCGCGCAGACCTCCAACCTGCGGCAGCACCAGCGCGTGCACACGGGCGAGCGGCCCTTCCGCTGCCCGCTCTGCCCCAAGACTTTCACGCACTCCTCCAACCTGCTGCTCCATCAGCGCACACACTCGGCCGAACGCCCCTTTGCCTGCCCCATCTGCGGGCGCAGCTTCGTCATGGCGGCCTACCTGCAGCGGCACCTGAGGACGCACACCCCGGCCGCGCCAGCTGCCCCCGCCAGCGGCCCCCCTCCCCCTGCCCCGTTGGCTGCCGCCCCCGCCCCAGCAGCCACCCAAGATGTCCACGTGCTCCCCCACCTCCAGGCGACTCTCTCCCTAGAGGTGGCAGGGGGTCCAGCTCAGGCCCCGTCCCTGGGCCCATCAGCCCCTAACTCCCAGACGTTCCTCCTGGTGCAGACAGCCCAGGGCCTCCAGCTCATCCCCAGCAGCGTGCAGTCCCCTGCGCCCCCGCCGCCCCCCGCCCCCCCTAAGCTCATCCTGTTGCCTTCCAGTTCTGGGGGTGGGGGTGGCCGGGCAAAGCAAGGCCTGCGGGCCGTGGGGAAAGCTGGGCAGGGGTCTGGAGTAGTCTGGCTGCCAGGCCCGGGCGGACTGGGGGTGCAGGGAGCGGGCAACGCGGGGGCCAGTGGGGCAGGGCAGAGCCTTATCCTTCTGCAAAATGTGGGGAGTGGGGAGGCAGGGCCGCCGGAAGTGAGTGGGGTCCAGCTCCAGCCCCTCCGGCCAGCCCCAGAAGTGGCCACAGTCCAGCTTCAGCCGGCACAGGAAGTGACCACAGTCCAGCTGCAGCCAGCACAGGAAGTGACCACGGTCCAGCTCCAGCCTGCCCAGGAGGTGACTACAGTCCAGCTCCAGCCTGTGGCGGGCCAGCTGTCTAACCCCAGTGCAGGAGCCGTGACCACTGAAGCCCCCAACCTGCTGGTGGTTCAGAGTGAGGCACCAGAGGAACTGCTGGCAGGCTCTGGTCCCGGGGAGCCGGGCGACGGCGAGGCCACCGCTGGTGTAGTCCAGGATGTGCTCTTTGAAACGCTCCAGACGGACGAGGGGTTGCAGAGCGTCCTGGTGCTGAGTGGGGCAGATGGGGAGCAGACCCAGCTCTGTGTGCAGGAGGTAGAGACCCTCCCCTCGGGGCTGGCAGAGCCGCCCGCCCCCGGGCCTCCAGGACAGAAACTGCTCATCATCCGCAGTGCACCGGCCACCGAGCTTCTGGAGAACAGCAGTGTTGGGGGCGGTGCCGCCACACTGCAGCTTCTGGCCCCGCCGGCAGCCAGCCCAGCCTCTGCCCCTGCCGGCGTCCCCGCGGCTCCCGCCTCCCAGATGGTACAAGTAGTCCCTGCAGGAGCTGTGCCGGGGGGCATGGCCTCACAGGGCCTTCCCTCCATCCAGATTGTCCAGACTCTGCCCGCGGTCCAGCTGGTGCACACTTTTTGAGTAGAACCGCTGGTACCTCTCCCCGCCCTACACAGAGACCCTGACTCACTCCTGCCTGGGCAGGAGAGCTGCAGGCAGAGCTTGCTAATAAAGACCAGAATCTCCTCTCGTATGTTCTGTTTTATTGGGGTTCTGGAGTCTCATCTCTTGCACCCGGGCTCGCAGGTGACTTGCTTTGCGTCTTGGGGCCAGCCACTTCTATGCGAGGCTCTGTTTACCCTTAAAAAGGGGATGCACTAGTCACTGGAACGGGGAGGCGGTGGAATCTAGAATGCTGGTTTGCCACTTGTTCGCTTTAAGTACCCCCACACCTCCTCTCATCTGAAAAGTAGGTAGGAAGGATGCTCGTCCCGAAGGTCACTGAGCATGGGTGGGCTGGGGCGGAAGTCCCTAGGGTGGGCGAGTTTGGGAGCCCTTGGTGCTCAAAATAGTGACGCAGTCCGGGTAGAGCCCGCGCGCCAATGAGAATGATTCGCTCCCATCTTTGCCCCCACCTCCACGCCCAGGTTGCTTAGCAACCAATGAACACCGGGAAGCAGTGTACGCGCCCCCTCCTCGGGCCGGTAAGGACCACTCCCTGCTCCCACCCCGCCGGCATCTGCCCCGCCGTCCTACGGGTCCCCTTTCTCCATCGCTCCTTCACTCGCTACTCCATCCCCGCAGGGTCTCCGCGTCCCTAGCCCACCCCCGCCAGGGAGCTTGGCAACAGTTGCTAAGGCTTAGTGTAGGTACCGCCCCGCCCCCAACGTGCGCGAGTCTGACGTCACTTCCGCCGGCGACCCCTTCCGACCCTGCTCCCCCGGCCCCCCCCATCGCACATACACCTTGTCAAAGGAGCAGCGCGACTTGCGGGGGTGCTCGCAGGTCCTTGTCCTGCGGCGACTGTGGGAGAGGGGTGCTGGGTCGTGGGGAACGCGGTCCACCCTCTGGCCGTTGCGGGGGAATGTTCCCTAACCCCAGGGCAGTCCCTGAGCCTGGGAGAGAGTCCCGTGTACCGGGTGTTGGCGTCCACACGGCTTTTAGGGGTAGATCGTTGAACACTACGAGATGGGGTGGGGGACGGGCTCCCGGGAGACGTTAGGAAGGTCGCCGGGTCGAGGACGCAGCCTGTCCTGGCTGGGCCCTCGCTTGGGGAGCCCCGAGCGTCCTCAGTGCCCTCCTTTGGGACATGCTACTGCTGGTCTCCACCCATGGGGCGCTTGGGGGCCAGAGGTGCGTGCCTGATGCTGACCTGCTTGTTTTCACCAGGTGCACGCTTGCTCCCTTGGGGGCACCGGCGCCGCCATGGCCCCCAGCCACCTGTCGGTGCGGGAGATGAGGGAAGATGAGAAGCCCCTGGTGCTGGAGATGCTGAAGGTGAGGGCTGTGTGTGGGGGCGGGGGGAGGGGGGCGCACCAGTGAGCCTCGGAGGCCCGGCAGCCTGGTGAGCGGCTCCGCCAGCGCTGGAGCCTGGGCCAGCCCAGAATCCTGGAGAAGCGGCTTTCCTTCTAAGCCACTTCTGGCCTGGTCCCATCTCCACGTAGTGCCTTCTTCCTTCCCTCGGGGTCAGGACGGGCTGTGGGGGACGCCGCCTCCTATCCCACACTCTTCAGAGCTCCGGGGGCCTCAGCCCTGTACTCAGTCCCCCTAGTCCAGGCTTCTCTCTTGCTGCCCGGAACATCCCCGTTTTCTGGCCTGGAGGCGGTCCCCCATCTTGTCCTGGCCTCAGCCTTCCCCAGTGCCTCCCACCTGCCCCTCTCATGAATTGGGTGACCCCAGAGCTCCTAATTCACTCACTCACTCACTCAGAGCCTAGTGCGTCAGATGTGTTCGCTGGTACCTAGGGCAGCTGTGGTCCCGGCTCTGCCCGGCCCTCTGCCACAGGCCCCATCACACCTTCCCTTCTCCTTTGGGAGCCCCCGCCCTGGACCCCTCCTGGACAGGTTCAGGCACCTCTCCTAGTCGCTGCTGCCCACGGGAGCCCTTGTGTGATGGAAGGCCAGGTGCCTGGCCCTGACTACCCCTCCTACCCACAGGCTGGCGTGAAGGACACGGAGAACCGCGTGGCCCTCCACGCCCTGACACGGCCGCCCGCCCTGCTTCTCCTGGCAGCGGCCAGCAGCGGCCTGCGCTTTGTCCTGGCCTCTTTTGCCCTGGCCCTCCTCCTGCCTGTGTTCCTGGCTGTGGCGGCCATGAAGCTGGGCCTTCGGGCCCGGTGGGGCTCGCTGCCTCCTCCGGGCGGCCTGGGGGGGCCCTGGGTGGCAGTGTGTGGCTCAGGTGATGTGTGTGGGGTCCTGGCCCTGGCTCTGGGTTCCAACGCTGGGGACGGGGCCCGGGTCACCCGCCTCTCTGTCTCCCGCTGGCACCGTCGCCAGGGCGTGGGCAGGCGGCTGCTGGCCTTCGCGGAGTCCCGGGTCCGCACCTGGGCAGGGGGCGTGGGGGAGCCCCGAGCCCGCCTCGTGGTCCCCGTGGCTGTGGCAGCTTGGGGCGTGGCAGGGATGTTGGAGGGCTGTGGCTACCAGGCTGAGGGGAGCTGGGGCTGCATGGGCTACACGCTGGTGAGAGAGTTCAGCAAAGACCTGTGACTCTGAGCTGAGCACCTGTTGTGTGCATGAGCACCTACTGTGTGCATGAGCACCTACTGTGTGTGGGCACATTCACATCCTCCCTGTGAGAATCCCCAGCCCACCCAGGGCCAAGAAACTCAGGCCTGCAGAGGGCAGGAGACCCGGCTGCAGTCTCAGGTCTGTCTGTAACCTGTGACCTTCTCAGAGAGGTCAGCCCATCTGACCCCGCCCCGCCTCAGGTTCTGTGTGCACTGAAAAATCTCTCCAGTCTCTCTCTCTCTCTCTCTTGCTGCAAAGTCTGCACCTTTCGTGCTACTGGCCTGGGAGAGATGAGGCGTAAAGGACAGGAGGGTGAGCAAGTGTGACCCCCCAAAGGTCAGGACTTGGGGCAGGAGCACCTCAAGGGGGGACGAGGCCCCTGCAAGCGGGGTGGGGTTTGATGTCTGTGCTTGGAGGGAATGGGTCTGGAGCCAGAGCGGATGAGCAGAGCCTCTGCGGGGGAGGCTTGTCTCCTCTCCTAGAGATCCCGGGCGAGGAGGGGGCGAGCACAGGGCTGCCTGGCAGCCCCTCCGTGAGGGAAGATGGGGACCGAGAGGGGCGGCCAGAACCGTCTGGTTTCTTACACCTGATTGTTAATAAAGCCTGAAACTGTGCTGGGCCTGGCTCCCTCTCTCTGATGCCTTTTCCAGTCTGTCTCCGAACCACCCCCTTCTGTCTGGCTCCTCCTTTCCGCGCGAGTTGACATTAATTGTTGGTGGGGGTGCTGGCCCGGGAGAAGGGGAGGTGATGAGCTCACGGCAACCCCGCTCCCAGCCAGCCCTCTGACTCACGCTCCCCATTACCGAAGTTTTCCGCCTCCCAGCTGCCTGGTGCAGAGTGTGTGAGTGTGCCTGAGCGGGGTGCAGTTACTTTCTGCCCAGGCCTCGACCTTGGGTCTGCCCATCCCCCACCCCTGTTCCACGAGGGGACGTATGAGTTCAACCACATCTCCCTGAGATGGGGGGGAGGGCTTTGCATCCAACTGAAGCCAGGGGAATGGAGAGAGGGATTTCTCCGTCTCCCTTTCCCATCCAGGAAGTCCTTCCTGGTGTCTGGCTGGAAGCCCTCTTGCTGCTGAACCATGATCCCCAAGCCCGGCAACTCCTGTGAACCCAGGCTCCAGCCCCTCCACCCTGGTGCCAGCACACAGATTCCCCGGCTGGACAAAGAGAGCAGGCAGAGGGGTGGGCGCCCTGCCCACACCGCTTCCACGTGCACCCCGTCCGTCCCTTCCCTGCAGCCTGCCATCCCCTAAGCATCTCTGCGCCCGCCCTGGCCAGCTCTGTGTGGGTGTTTGCATTTGGACACCCTCCCTCCCGCCCGCAACCCCCCTCCTCCCCAGGCCTCAGCCGCTGGCCAGCCCCCTCCCCGCCCCCCCTCCTGTCCCCTGCTGCCTCCTCGGCAGCCTCCCTGGCTCCTGGCAAAGCATCCAGCTTCTGACTGCTCCTCCCGGGGCCAGGGCGCCTCCGCAGGCGCGTCCCCCTCCCTCCCTTCGGTGGCTGCCGCCTCCTCCCCTCTGCTGCTCCCATCCCCTCTCACCCCACCCCTGCCCCGGACTCCGCAAACATGGAGGTCTTGGCCTGCCTCCTCGGTGAGTGGCCCCTTCTCCTTGCAGACTCTGGGGCCTGGGCCCCACCCCCTGACCTCTGAGCTCACCCACTTGAGGAACTCAGACTTCCGGGGCTCACTCCTGGTGCCTGGGGATACAGGATATCTGCCCTCCTTGCCTGACTTCCCCAGGGACCCGGCTGTCTGCACGCCCAGCCCCGCTGTCTGAGGAGCCCCAGGGACCTGCCTGCCCCCCGCCACCAGCCCTGACCCCTGTGGGTCTTTACCCACCATTTGACCTTCAGCCAGGCCTCTGGGGAGCACAAAGGCCTGGTCCCCAGCTCTGACCTGTGGCATCTGGGTCCCCTCCTTCAGGGCCCAGAGCCTTGTTTCCCTACCAGGGGGGTTTGCTGGTTCAGAGGCGTGAGGATTTGTGTGTGTGTGTGTGTGTGTGTGTGTGTCAGGGGTGGGTGTTCAAGACTAGGGGCCCGTGCTGGAGAGAGGACCCCTGGGCCTGCCCCTCACTGTGTCCCACCCCTCCAACCTCCCTTCCAGCCGCTCTTACGGGGATCCAGGCCGTTGGTAAGTGGTCCCGAACTCTTCTCTGCCTGGCCTCCCCCAGCCCCAAGCCCATCCCGTTCCTGGCCGTGCCCTCCCCTGGGACCCCGACCGCTCCTGATCTGGCCGTGACCTCAGGGCACCTTTCCCCTCAGAGCTACCTGGGTGGCCTGCCGGCCACGCGCTTACAGCAGGAACCACTGCTCTGCTGGGCACCCAGGAGTTGGGGTTCCCACCAGCAGCCAGGGTACTTGCCTCCCAGTCCCACCCCGTAAGACAGCTCCTGGCCTCAGGGCCTCCGGGATGTCACGGCCTTCCCTCTGTCCCCTCAGAGCGGCTGCGTCTGGCTGACGGCCCCCATGGGTGCGCCGGCCGGCTGGAGGTGAGGCACGGTGGGCGCTGGGGGACCGTGTGCGACGATGGATGGGACCTACGGGACGCAGCGGTGGCCTGCCGGGAGCTGGGCTGCGGAGGGGCGCTGGCCGCCCCCGGAGGCGCCTTCTTTGGGGAGGGCGTGGGGCCCGTGTGGCTGAGCGAGCTGGCCTGCCGGGGCAGCGAGGGGCAGCTGGGGCTGTGCCCCCATCGTGGGTGGAAGGCTCACGTCTGCTCGCACGAGGAGGACGCGGGCGTCGTCTGTGCAGGTGAGGATCCCAAGTCTCAGCCCAGGCGCTCTGAGGGGTTGGGGGTCTCCCTCCGGGACCCTGGCTTACCATGGCCCAGGGGTCCTGCCCGGCCACTCGCAGGGCCCACCCGTCCATAGGTCCCCTGCTCTCCACAGGCCAGCGTGTGGTCAACTCGAGGGAGACGGAGGGTTCGCCCTCACTCCTGGATGGGGACGCCTGGCCAGGGCTGTCTGGGGAGCTGAGCCCCAGCTCTGAGGAGCCCCCCGTGACACACGGTGAGCCCGCCCGCCCATGCCCTTTCCTGCTCAGCCTTGGGGGAGAGGGTCTTCCCATCCAATGGCCCAGGGGGACCAACAGATGCCTATCAACTCCCAACCCCGAAAGTCCCCATCGCGGCCCCCCAGGCCAGAGGAGGGATGAGTGGTTCCCGACCTCCCTACCTGCTGGTTCCTCTCCCAGCCCCCCACCTAGCTGGGACCCCCCAGAGCAGCTTGCGGAAGAAGAGCCCCCGGCCGCCCAAGCAGGCCAAGTCTACCAGAGCCCCTTCGCTGACGGCTGCAGCCCCCCGCCAGGGTGAGTCCTCTCCGCAGATCCGGATGAGGGCAGGGGAGACCCAGCCCAGCCGTCTGCTCCCAGCACCCGGGCACCCTGCTCCACTCGGACCTTCGGTCTCCCTTTAGCGGCCTAGTGGGCAGGCAGCCCTCAGACCACTGTCCTCTCTGGGAGGGACGTTTGAATCTGCTGTTCCGGCTGCCTCATACAGGCTTCTGTCCGTCTCTGTCCCCTCAGAGCGGCTGCGCCTGGCCTCGGGCCCCCACGGGTGCGCAGGCCGCCTGGAGGTGTGGCACGCCGGCCGCTGGGGGACGGTGTGTGACGACGGATGGGACCTGCGAGACGCTGCCGTGGCCTGCAGGGAGCTGGGCTGCGGGGGGGCGCTGGCCGCCCCTGGAGGGGCCAGATTCGGCCAGGGCTCAGGGCCCGTGTGGATGGATGACGTGGGGTGTGGAGGCGGCGAGCAGGCCCTGCGGGACTGTCCCCGGAGCCCCTGGGGTCGGAGCAACTGCGACCACAGCGAGGACGCAGGGCTGGTCTGCACAGGTGCGTCCTCCGCCCACACCTGGGCCTGTCCACCGCACAGCCAGGTCTGCAGCGCCGCCCACACCGCCCCCCACCCCGGGTCTGCAGCACAGTGGGCGGCGTGGATGGAGGCCAGGAGGACAGAGTAGGGCCCGGAGCTGGGGGCTGGAGGCAGTGAGGGGCCCCTCCACCTGCCGCCGGTTGGCAAGCACGTGGGGCCAGAAGCAGGGTCCGGTTCACGGAAGGTAAGTCGAGGCCTCAGAGATGGTTATGTTGTTGCTGGGGAGAAGCGAACCCCACTGAGGTGCCCGGGAGCTCAGTGCCTTAACACCTTTAATCCTCAGAGCGACACTGTCGGGACACTCCTGTCATTTATGAAGAGATATAAGGGGAGACCTTGGGCAAGAGTTTCAGGGTTCTCTCTGGCCTGCTCGGTGCCCCAGATCACTGACTTGGCGTGATTCTCCCCGTGCTAGTGGGTAGAGATGGACTCCATGCCCCGCCCCACCCCCGCCTGTGGCATCCCAGCTCTGACCCACGAAGACTCGACCCAAATGTTCCTTAGATCCAACAAGAGGTTATTGCCTGGACCGACAGTTCTCAGTGCGGGTGGGGAGGGGGGCGGTCACAGTTTCTCCACCCCCACTCCCTAGGGGTCGTTGGCAAAGTCCGCAGACGTTTTCATTTGTCTCAGTTGAGGGTGCTCCTCACGTCTGGAGAGTGGAGCCCAGGCTGCTGGACAGGTGTGCTGGACAGTGCCCAGGACAGTCCCCTCAGACAAGGACGGTCCCCCAGGTGTCACTGGTGCTTTCGCAGAGGCCAGGGAGGAGGATGGCAGGGTCAGGACAGGGGCAGTCATGCTGTACCACCCTGGGGGGGGTGGACCAGACTTGGGCTCTGAGCAAGTGGCTTTTCCACCATGGAGCCTTTTCCTCATCTCTAGCCTCACCCTGGGCAGGAAGCATCATGGTTCCTGTCTCTCTGTTCTCTTCTCTCCCCCCATCCGTGTCCAGGCCCGGCCCCCCGGCTGCGCCTGGCCGATGGCCCCCACGGGTGTGCCGGCCGCCTGGAGGTGTGGCACGGCGGGCGCTGGGGGTCGGTATGTGACGACGCCTGGGACCTGCGGGACGCCGCGGTGGCCTGCCGGGAGCTGGGCTGCGGGGGGGCGCTGGCCGCCCCTGGAGGGGCCTTCTTTGGGGAGGGGGCTGGACCCATCCTCCTGGACGATCTTCGGTGTCGGGGCAACGAGACAGCCCTGCGGTTCTGCCCGTCGAGGCCCTGGGGCCAGCATGACTGTCATCACCGGGAGGACGCCGGGGCCGTGTGTGACGGTGAGGGCCGGCAGGAGAAGCCCGGCAGGCGGGTGTGGCAAAGCACCAAGAGGAGGTCAAGAAGCTGGGGATGGGGGCGGCGCGGCTTGTGTCTTTTCCTCATGTACCTCATGCCCCAGCTCCTCTGTAAAGACTGCCCACGGGCCCCAGCTTTACCCGAGAAACCTTCCTGCGTCAGTGGCCTGGGGTGGGGGCGTGGCGGTGCCGAGGATGTGGGGGGTGACCGCCTCCTCCCCTGCCCCTGCCCCAGGTATGCCTCTCGCGTATGTCCCTCCTACGGTCCCGGCAGCGGGCAGCAACAGCTCTGTGTCCAGGGAGGCGGAGTCCAGGCCCCTGCACCCCACAGCACGCCCAGCCTCGAGGACGGTGGGCATTTCGCCTCCGCCTGCCTCCTCGGCTGCCCCTTGGGAGCCTGGGCCGGAAACTGGTGAGTCCGTTCTCTCCCCACGAAACGGGGGTCTTGGCTTCTGTTTGCTCCTGCGTTTGGCCCCGGTGCCCTTCCTCTCTGTTCAGACACCGTGTCACAGGGACAAAGAGAAGAGGGGAGGTGCAGAGGACACAGGGCACAGGCCTGGTGCTCAGAGGTCTCGCTCGCTTTAACGATCTCGAACGCGTGACCCTTTCTGAAGACTGCCTGCTTCTCACAAGCAATGAAAGGGCTGGTTGACTGTGGCTGTTGTTTGGAAAGCGAGGCTTCGTTGCTACTCAGCCGTGAGGCCAGCGGACTGGAGAAAACTGTCATCGCGACATAGTGGTCTCAGTTCCAGAAAGGCGGGGACGTGCCATGCCACGCATGGCCACATGGGGACGCACCAGGGCCACCAGGAGGCAGAGGGAGGTGGGGAGCCATGGGCAGGACCCTCTACTGGTTCCCGTGGGAGACGCAGGCCTCTGTCTGGCGGGTGGTGCCTGCCCTGGGGATGAAGGGTGTGAGCCCCACAAAGGAGGTGGGGGTGGTGTGGGCTCTGGACGGCCGGTTTGCATACAAACCGCAGGACCCAGCCGTTTCCTATCTCTAGACTTAGCTGCCCCCGGGGAGGGGCAGACCCTCTGGCGTCAGCAAGGTCCTCAGAGGTCAAAGCCTCAGAAATACAGAAAATAAACAGGCATGATGAACACAGCTGTCTCTTCAAGGCCGAAAGAAGGAGGGACTAGTTCACTATTAGTGAAGGCTTCTTTCCGCTTTTTCTTTTCTTTTCTTTTTTTTTTTTGCATTCATTGGTTGCTTTTTTTAAAAAAATTTATTTATTTATTTTTAGAGAGAGAGGAAGGGAGGAAAAAAGAGGGAGAGAAACATTAGTGTGTGGTCGCCTCTTGTATTCCCCGCTGGGGACCTGGCCCGCAACCCAGGCATGTGCCCTGACTGGGAATCGAACGAGCGACCCTTTGGTTCGCAGGTCGGCACTCAGTCCACTGAGCCACACCAGCCAGGGTTCATTGGTTGCTTCTTGTATGTGCCCTGACTGGGGATCGAACCCACATTCTTAGTGTATCAGGGTGATGCTCTAACCAGCTGAGCTACCCAGCCAAGGCCAGGCCTCTGTTTCTGAATAATAATGTTAACAGCAAAAACTACTCAGCGTTCACTGACTCATGTCTGACCAGCGCTGTTGCAAATGCTCTGTGCATCTTCAGCAGGTCCCAGATAACGGCCTGCCACTTACGCCGTGGACGCCGTGCTCGCCACGTTATGGTGAGGCCACAGCTGAAATGTGGGGAAGCCAGGACTCAAGCAAAGCCTGTTTGTTCCAGAGCCCACATTCTTTATTTGTTTAAAAATTCTCACCCGAGGATATATTTATTGATTTTAGGGCGAGAGGAAGGGGGAGAGAGAGAAAGAGAGAAATGTCAGCGTGAGAGAAAAACATCAATCATTAGTTGCCTCCTGTCTGCACCCCAAACGGGGATTTAACCCCCAGCCCAGGCATGTACCCTGACTGCCGCTCGAACCTACAACACTTTGGTGTACAGGACAATGCTGCAACCCACTGAGCCATCTGACCAGGGCTCTTTATTATTATTTTTTGTGGTAAAATATACACAACACAAGATTGACTGTTCTGCTTTTTATTTTATTTTATTTATTTTTAGAGAGAGGGGAAGGGAGGGAGAAGAGAGGGAAACATCAGTGTGTGGTTGCCTCTCGTGTGCCCCCTACTGGGGACCTGGCCCACAACCCAGGCATGTGCCCTGACTGGGAATCGAACTGGCGACACTTCGGTTCACAGGCTGGCACTCAATCCACTGAGCCACACCAGCCAGGGCTGTTTTAACTGTTTTTAAGTGTACAGTTCAGTGGTATTAAGAACCTTCAGAGTGTTGTGCAGCCATCATCAGCACCATCTCCGGAAACCCCAGACCCGCTAAACACTAACTCCTCATTCCTTGTCCCCCAGCCCCTGGCACCCACCACTATACTTGCTGTCTCTATGAATTTGATGACACTAAGGACCTCATTTAAGTGGAATCATACAGTATTTGTCCTTTTGTGACTGGCTTCTGTCATGTAGTATAATACGCTCAAGGCGCATCCACATTGTGGCTGGTGTTGGAATTCCTTCCTTTTTCACGACTGCATAATATTCCGTCATACCGACAGACGACGTTTTGTGTGTCCATTTATCTGTCAATGGAATTTTAGGATGTTTCCACCCTTTGGCTTTGTGAACAGTGTGCTGCTGTGAACCTTTGCATACCAGTGTGTATTTGAAAACCCATTTTCACCCTATTTTGAGTAGGTTCCTAGGAGTGGAATCTCTGGATCACATGGTAATTTTAGGTTTAGCTTTCCAAGGAACCACTAGACTGTGCCCGGCTCCTTATCCCTGTGCCTAATGCCAACAAAGGCACAACACAGGTCTCAGGAAATGCTTGTTGCTGGAAAGGAGGTTTGGACAGGGGGGAGGTGGAGGAGGATTCAGAGAATGGACGGCATCCCCAACTCTAATTCTTTGGGTCTCTTCCACCCCAGGGTCCCCCCAACTGCGTCTGGTGGCCGGACCCAGCAGATGCTCAGGCCGGCTGGAGGTGTGGCACGCCGGGCGCTGGGGGACAGTGTGCGACGATAGCTGGGACCTGCGGGACTCGGCTGTGGTCTGCCGAGAGCTGGGCTGTGGGGGAGCTCGGCAGCCGGACCCTGCTGCGGGCCGCTTCGGCTGGGGCGCCGGCCCCATCTGGCTGGACGATGTGAGGTGTGCAGGCACAGAGGTGTCGCTCTTCGACTGCCCTGCCACTCCCTGGGGGAAACACAACTGCGCTCACAATGAAGACGTTGGTGTTACCTGCACCGGTGAGGAGTCTCAGCCATCTACTGGCTCCGGGAGGGCTTCCTGGAGGAGGGAACAGGAACTAACATCCACACTAGTGTCTACTGAGCACCTGCCTCCTAAGCCCCTGGCCTGGGCTGGGTGTTTTCACACGTGTGATTGTAATCACACCTCACAAGAACCCCAGGTTGCTGGATGATATATCCATTTTACTCTTGAAGCCCCTGAAGCACAGAGAAGTTGAGTAACTTGCCCAAGGTCACACAGCAACTAAGTGGCAGGGTGGGGATTCTTCCTCCTCCTCTGCCAAGAATCAAGGAGGTCTCCCGCACACAGGGGACCTTTGTCTGCCCCAAGATTTGTCATCCACTTGCCAACATCTACCAAGGTCCAGACACTGAGCCGGGTCTTCACGCAGTGACCACGGCCTGGCCTTGGAGAAACTCACAGCTCACGAGGGAAAAGGGGAACCGACAAACCGCACAAACCCGTGGGACGTGTTAAAATTTGGGAGGTCCCCAAGACCGTCCACAGCTTCCATGATTTTCTGGAAGGACTCACAGAAATCAGAAACACTGTCATACTCAGGGTTATGGTTAATTGAAGCAACAGGATGCAGATTAACATCCACCGAAGGAGGAGGCATGTGGGGCAGGGTCTGGGAGACATGGGGTGCAGCTTCCTGCCATCCTCTCCCAGGGGGTCTGACAACACATGCCCACCAGGGAAGCCCCCCTCCCCACACACCTTGGTGTCAGAGTTTTTATAGGATCTCGGTCAGACAGACTGACAAAGGAGACACTCTTATCAGGCAGGACATTCCAAGGGCTTCAAGTCATCCCCCAAAGCCAAAGGCCAAGGCCAGACCATTCTTCGGGCAAAGTTAACCCTTTACTGTGCACAATGCTAATCAGAAAGACATGGGGTGAGTAAGTCGCAGATGGAGAAAGGCAGGCACATGGATGGACGACTTTCGCACTATGGGGGGTTGGCCACCGTCTCTGTCTTCCCTTCCATCTTCCAGGGACCGCTGGCGTGGACTCCATCTCAGACCCGTTCAGCTGGAGTTGGTTCCCCGGCCTGGGCAGAGACCCAGATGCCTGGCTCCCCGGGGAGCTGGCTACCAAGCCCTCTGCAAGGCTGACCCCCACCATCCCTGAGAAAACCACCAAGGCCCCCGGGAAGATGCCCAAGAGCACTAAAAAGTGGGTGACCAAGCATGCAAAGAGGCCGACCACTCAGGCTCCCGTGACGCCAACCACTAAACACTCCAGGGTCCCGGGCATCCAGGGTCCCCCAGAACTGACCTCCCGGGCCACTGCAGCCCTGACCACTGAGGCCCCTAACAGCCTGACCTCACACACCACTACAATGCCGGCCCCTCGGCTTCCCTGGGAACGAACCTCTAAGACTGTGACAATGCCAACCACTCAAGATCCTCGAGAGATGACCTCTGAGGCAACCACCATCAGGCGGATCCCTCCATCCTCTGCAGAGCCAGCAGCTGAGATCCCAACAGACGGTTCTCCAGAGTCATCCAAACACCCAGCCCCCTCCCCCACTGGGGGCGCCCCTGGGGGGCCAGGTGAGTGGAGGGCGTGTGAAGGGGTGAGGCCGACCTAAGGTGACCCCTCCTGATCTGGGGCCTTCCACTGCAGGCCCCTTCCGAGTCCGTCTAGCCGATGGGCCCAACCGGTGTGCCGGCCGGCTTGAGGTGTGGCATGCTGGACGCTGGGGGACAGTGTGTGATGACAACTGGGACCTGCGGGACAGCACCGTGGCCTGCTGGGAAATGGGCTGTGGACGTGTCCGGCCCCGCGTGGGCAAAACCCACTACGGCCCTGGGACCGGGCCCATCTGGCTGGATGACGTGCACTGCAAAGGGACTGAGACCTCGCTGAGCGACTGCCCTGCCGGGGCATGGGGACAGCACAACTGTGACCATGAGGAGGACGTGGGGCTGACCTGCACTGGTACTGGGGGCAGTGGGGTGCAGGAGGCAAAGTCAGGGTTCCAGGGGGTTGGGGGGCACAGAGATTCTCCAGGAGATTCTGAAAGGGGAGTTTGGAGCAGCACCAGGGGCCTCCCAGGCCAGACAGCGCTCAACCTCTTCCAATGTCTCCCAAGGCCATGCCGATGAGGAGGATTATCCCCCCTGGACCTGGGACCCCACCTCAGGAGAGGACCTGACCCAGGAGACAACTGCTGCAGGGGCACCTGGACACGCCGTCTCCTGGGACAGCACCCGGAGCCCCAGGGTC
>PVJD01012660.1:0-38428 GCA_004026545.1 Mormoops blainvillei | reverse complement strand
GGGAACTCCTTTGTAGGTAACTGTCTCCTTTTCTCTTGTTGCTTTTAAGATTCTCTCCTTATCTTTAATCTTGGGTAATGTAATGATAATGTGCCTTGGTGTGTGCTTCCTTGGGTCCAACTTCTCTGGGACTCTCTGAGCTTCCTGGACTTCCTGGAAGTCTATTTCCTTTGGCAGCTTAGGGAAGTTCTCCTTCATTATTTTTCAAGTAAGTTTTCAATTTCTTACTCTTCCTCTTTTCCTTATCGCACCCTTATGATTAGGATGTTGGAAAATTTAAAGTTGTCCCAGAGATTCCTAAGCCTCACCTTATTTTTTTGAATTCTTATTTCTGGATTTTGATCTGGCTGAATGTTTGTTTCTTCTTTCTACTCCAAATTGTTGATTTGAGTCCCGGTTGTATTCCCTTCACTGTTGGTTGTCTGTGTATTTTTCTTTATTTCACTTTTCATAGCTTTCACTTTTCCCTCTATTTTGTAACCATACTCAACAATTTCTGTGAGCATCCAAATTACCAGTGTTTTGAACTCTGCATGTGATAGGTTGGCTATCTCTTTATCACTTAGTTCTATTTTTGGAGCTTTGATCTGTTTTTTCATTTGGGCCTTATTTTTTTTTTTTTTTGTCTCTGGTGTGCCTGTTACATTGTAAGGGGTAGAGCCTTAAGTATTTACCAGGTTGTGGCAACCCACATGCTGCTTTGTGGCATTGTGTGTTGAATCATCCTTGCACCTCAGGGATAAATTCCACTTGATCATGTTGTACACTATTTTAATGTGCTGTTGAAATCAGTTTGTTTGTATTTTGTTGAGGATTTTTGCTTCTATGTTCATCAGGGATGTTGGCCTGGGATGTTGGCCTGTAATTTTCTTTTCTCGTAGAGCCCTTGGCTGGCTTTGCTATCAGGATAATGATGGCCTTGTAAAATGAGTTCAGAAGTATTCCCTACTCTTTGATTTTTTGAAAGTGTTTGAGAAAGGACAAATCTTTTTAAGTGCACACAGAAAACATAGGAAACAATGAGAAAAATGCACAAGAAAGATATTAAATATTTTAAATAAAATGCAAATGATCAATAAATATATTGAAACAGGTACACCTTACTATAAAGTACATCTAAATTAAAATAATAAGATACATTTAAAAATCTATTATACTGTCAACGAATTTTAAAAAATATGTTGACAAGGATAGCAAGAGGTAGAAATTCATTATTGACAAGAAAGTAAATTGGTAAAAATTTTAGGGGGAGCAATTTGGTTCCATGTATATTTAAACTAAGTATTCTACACTTATTAGATAATAACTAAATCAATGATTACACATGACCAAATATCCAAAATGCTTATGTAGCTCTTCATTTTTAACATGTAAATTTCCACACATATATATACACAAACATAGTAAGAGAAGGGAATGTGACAAGATGTTAACAGTGTTTATATCTGGGAGGTATTTTATGGTTGGATTCTTTCTTCTTTATTGATTGATTTTTCTAAACAGTGATTACATATAACTTTCATATAAAATAAAGTCATTCTCATCTCAAAATATAATCTGTTATTCATACTGATTGATCTTTAATAATACTTTATAATCATGGAGCAATAATCAAGGTGCTTTCTCACACACACATTTTTGCTTCACAGTTGCTTTATAAGTTGATTTGGGCTAAAGTAAACATTAGTCTCATTTTACAGAATGAAACATTTCCCAGGAAAACCATTCTAATTTTACTTTAATGTGAATCACAGTGTGACAAAAGACAGATAAATGAATGGCATTATTATTGAATTTTCTTTTTAGATGTTTGATATATTAGGGATGTTTTGTGATCAATGATGGCCTCTATGAAATAATGAGGAGTTTTCACTGTGGCTGATTTCAAATCACATTTAACCAAGTCATTCTTTCTTGCTAATATTAAACTTGTGTTAATTAAAGAAAATTTTTACAGGCAGATTTAAGTAAGTTTCCATGACTTCATCCAAACTTAAATTGAAAGCTGCAGTATAACGCAAATAGGCATTTTCCTCATCATGTTGGTATATTGATTTATATACTTAATAGATATACATAATTTACATTTCTAAGGCTCAATAAATTGAGTTCAAACCAAAAATGATATGAGGTAAATGTGATTTTCATCTCTTATTTTAGTTCCATGTTAGGTCATACATTAATTCACTAAATGGAGATTGAGCAGAAAATTCTCATCCAGAGTGGCTGAAATATATTATTTATATTAATGACTTGATAACATTTAAATAAGTCTTGTAATGCACTTGAATGAAACCAAGTTTCATTTTCAGAAGATGAGAAAAAAATTTAAAACACAGTACATAAAATAAACAGAAAAATTTTAAATGCTAATGTTACACCAATGTAAAATCCACTTTAATCTGAGATATGGAAGAAAAGTACAACTAAATTATACAAGAACTCAAAGTCTAATGAGTAACCAAAATAAAATCTCACACAACTATATGTCTAATTTCTTCCTCACTGTCTATAACTTACTTCAGTAGGCATTTTACATTTAAAATGAAGTAAAATATTAAACAATGTTTATTTTACAGTAAGCACGAACAGTTATCTTCAGAAAATAAGAAAAGATTGATCTTCATTCAGTATATGAGGTCTGTCCGGAAAAAGTCCAACTCTTGTTAATATAAGGAGAACAGTTTGAATAACATCAATGTAACCTGGCAACCAAGGAGAGTGGACTGGGATGCACTTGCATGAACAATGGCAACTTCACTGTATTAGTCAGTGGGTGTGGTAAATGGCACTGAGTGAGCATCTGTACTGTGTGGTCGTTGCATTTAACATGACTGAGTAGAGCAAAGAATCTGCATCAAATTTTGCATTAAGCTCGAGCTCCATGGTAGCTATTTGAATGACTCAGAAGGCTGCAGCTATGGGCAACTAGTGACTGGCAGCTTTGTCATGACAACGCACTTTCTCATGCACCACATCTCGTGTAGTTTTTTGGTGAAACATAAAATCACCCAGGTGACTCAGCTGCCCTGCAGCCCAGATTGGGCGCCCTGCAACTTCTGGCTTTTCCAAAAACTAAAAATCACCTTTGAAAGGGAAGAGATTTCAGACCACTGATGAGATTCAGGAAAATACAATGGTGCAGCTGATGGTGATTGGGAGATCAATGTTATATGTCAATTAGACCTTATTTTAAAAAAAGAGACAGGAAAAACCCTTTTCCTTGAGAATTCAGTCCAGCTGGGAAGACAAGCATACTCTGCAATTATAATACAACAAAACAAACTCAATGACACAATAATCTGTAAGGTGAACCCATAGCTCTGAAGACAATGTAGATAGGGAAGTAAGAAAGACCTCAGAGATGACATGATGTTTGGTCTATACCTTAAAGCTTGGGAATTTTCCAGGTACACAAGAAGATGATGGATAGATAATACAGGCAGAAGGATCACTTAAAATTTTTATTTAATTGATTTTATTAAGCTTGAATTTTTCTGTGTTTATAATTTTATTTTGTATATCTGTTTGAAAAATTTTGTTTATAGAAAGTACTTTTTAAAGTATGCACTATATGCTAGGAGTTAGAGATAGAGCAGTAACTAAAACAAAGCCCTGCACCTCAAAGATTATAGTCTAGTTTGAAGTGTTCGTTCTTTTATTGATTTGTAAGAACACTGTGTATTAAGGAAAATAGTTTTTGTCATGTCATAGGAAAGTTTTCTCAATTTCTATTGGCCTTTCAGTTTAAAAAAATTCTTTTCTTTCCTTTTATGTTATTTTATTGTTTGATGTTGAGATACTGGTAAACATCAATGCCATCCTTACCATTGATGTTATGCTTAAAAACATATTTCATACTCCAATTTAGATAAACATTCACTTATGTATTATTTATTTGTTTTTACTTTCCTTTTCAAGAAAACAATTTTCCAATGTGTATAATACAGGAATACATAAAAGAAAATATAAAAATTTAATATACTACCAATTCCCATGTCTTCCATTTCCTAATACCTAGAAACAAAGTGCTACAGTTTGGGATTCATCTTTTGACACACACACAGACACACACACACTAGTTGGTTTTGGTTTTTGTTTTCATGGAAAATGAAACCCTACAAGTATTGTTTTCCTCAGAAGATTAAAAGTCAGAAACCTATGAGGATTAGGTAAAACCCTCAGCCAGAGATAAAACAAGTTTATATTCAGCCATTCCTGGGTTAGCTCAGTTGGTTAGAGCATCGTTCAGATACATCAAGGTTATGGGTTTGATCCACAGGTACGGCACATACAACAAACAACCAATGAATGCATAAATAAGTGGAACAACAAATCCATGTTTCTCTCTATCTCTGTCTGTCTCTCCCCATTTTTTCTCTCTCTCTAAAATTAATAGATAATAATTTAAAAAGGAAACTTATAGTCTTTGTAGCTCTGTTTTCGTATTTTAGGACAACAGAAGGTCAGCCAGACTAAGGGCATATTACAAGCCTGCAGTGTCCCTGGTTTTACATAGTACCCAGTTGGTGCCGTGTGTATAGAGCTGAGGACCCTTCACTGCATTACCTGTGCACCAGGTCTGTTTCCCAGAAGTGCTGACATGATCAAGATTGGCCCAACATCTCAATATTGTTTCCATATCCAGTCACCGTAATATAAACTTTATTTTAAAAGTTAAGATCTGGGTCTCGAGATAAACTTAATGATATCGGAAGCTATTAAATGTGTCAAAATGGCTACTTGTTCCATTTTTATTCTCAAGTCTTTTAAATACAAACTTCTTATGCATGCACTATTACACTTTTACAATAAAATTGTTTTAGATACTGTTGTGTACTGAACTGTACCCCCCAATTAATATGTTGAAGCCCTAATCCTCAATGTGACTGAGTTGTAAATAGGCTCTGAAGGGAGGTAATTAAATTTAAATGAGATCATAAGGATGGGGACTTAATCTGGTAAGATTGCTATTCTTATAAGAACAAGACAAAACAATAGAGCTCTCTCTCCCCATCCATGCACAGAGGAAAGGCCTGGTGTTGTGCTCTTGGATTTCTAGTTTCCAGAACTGTGACAAAATAAATTTTTGTTGGTTAAGGCCCCCAATCAGTGTTATTCAGTTATAGCATCCCAAGCTGACTAAAACAGATATTGATTAGCAATATTCTGGGCATTTTATATAAGCCAAAGACTTTTGTTAAAATATTTTATATAGCATGTGTTTTATGTGTATGGTAAGTTATTTGTCATACAGTAAGTTTTATAAATTACTGCATATGAATATATGATAGCACACCATTGATTTATACAGACAACTATAAATAAATCTCATGTAACTAGATCCAATGTATGGAGCCAAAGAACATGATTTATATAGTTTGTGACTGAGAATAATAACCATATACCTTTAGAAGGAACTGGGGATAAAAAAATAAAATATTTCACCAAGCATTAATGCTGAAACAAAAAAATAGGAGATATAAACTAACCTGTAAATTAATTTTTGGATAAACATAATTTTTTCCAGTGATTCTAATTTTATAGATGAGTTAATTTCTGATTGTTAGCAGCTCAAACCAGAATATGTATCTAAATTTATATCCCAACCACTTATTATAGTATGGTGACTTCAACTTATTTACTTGAACTCTCTTTGCCTAAGTTTTCTCAACTGTACATATTATAGAGGTAACAATAATTCTTAACTGTAGGGTTGTTATGAGGAGAAAATGAGCTAATACATGTAAAGCACTTAAAACACTGCCTGATACAAAACTAACACTCTCATTATTATTGTTGTTGTGATGATGATTATTGTTCAGCTAATGATGAATTAATTGAAATAAGGGCAAAGAGCTATGTGAGAGAGGAACACAAAAACAGGTATAAACAAAGCAACCTGGTATAGTGTTTTACATGAAATTTTATTTGAATGAAGTCAGTGTAAGTGAAAAATACCAGAAACATGGAATGCAGGCAAGAGTGACCTGGTTAGGGGACATCTCTAGTCAGACTAGAGGTAATCAAGTGTGGAGAAAATGCTCATCAGTGATTTATTAATCAGATATTGTGAAGTCAGATTGGTTAACCCAGCTTTTAGACTAGCAGTTCTCAACTCTTGTTATACAATGAATTAACCTGGGGAATCTTAAAAAATACTGGAGCTTGGGTCTTATCCTTAAATTTTCTTGTCATGTTTGGAACCCAAACACTGGTGTTTTAATAAGCAATCAGGATTAATTTTAGTTTTAGGGCAATAGTTCTTAAAGTGTAGTCTTGGACCAGCAGTGTCAGCTTCACCTAGGAATTTGTTAGAAATGCAAATTCATGGGCCTCACCACAGAGCTACTGAATCAGAAATTCCGGGAGTAGGGAACTATGGTTTACCAAGAACCCCAGGTGATACTGGTTCACATTAAATTTGAGAACCACTATTTTAGAGCATTCTGAAGTAAAATGCATTGTCTCTTTAATAAGAATTTGGATTAAAATGCATAAATATAACTATAACCTTGATAATAAAAGCTTGACCAAGAAAACATAGAAATATCAGTAAAGATAGAGAATTCAAAATACAATGAATGAACTTAATCTGCTTGATCTAATAAGCATTTATAAACCCCAGCAAAAAGCACCCATTATTTTCAATCACACATATAACATTTATGAAATGCGGTTTCCAATAAATTTCAAAAATCCATATCACACAGATCACATCCTATGACCCTATCTCAATAAATTAGAAATCAATAACTAAAAGATAGCAATAACAATAATGTCCCAATGAATGATGTTTCTAGCCTCAATAGAAATTTAAATTATTTATAAAACATCTTTTTAGAACTTCAATGTTTTCCTATATATATTTATATTTATATATAATGACGTGTATGTATATATTCTTAAGTTATCTATAATATAGTTCTAAGACATGCTTATCAATTAAGTCTATTTAGAGCTTATTTATTAATTATAATTGTTCAAATTTTTATTTTGATGTACACTATGGGGAATGAACTTTAATTAACTGAATTTAATGGAAAATGAGCAGCAAATAAATTAAACTCATGTTAAAAAGTAAGCTAAATGGTCAAACGTAAGGGTAGAAGAACCACAGATAAACTTCGATTCCACAGTCTTCTATATGAAGTTGAAGTCTTTGAAACAACTTTGCTATAAACAGGTCCAGAGCATAACAGCATATAGGAAAGCTTCACAGGGGTGGTGATCAGGGGCATATTTCCTTGGTGCTGCTCTGATGGAGTTGTCCACATGTAGAATCACCTCTGCTGCTTCAGTTGCACTCAGGAGAACTTGCTTCACTTAGAAACATTTGTTATACTCAGTATGGTTGTGTTGACAGTAATATCTTCCTTCACATCCAGTTCAGCTGTTGTATTGCCTTCACTATGGGCAGCTCAGAGCTGTGCCACCAGGTCTAGAGTTTATTTTTAAAGGAGTTGAACAACAGGATTAAAATATTTTGTTAAGCTTCTCAGGGAATCAGTTTCAATGATATTTTTACTTATCCTTCCAAAATGAAATATTATTAAGAGATTAGAAAAATGTAAATATTTTAGAAACAATAAAATATGAGTACAGTTAAGAGGAAACACATGGCATATTATCAGTGACTTACTATAAATAAATGTAGATTTTGTTCCACTAAAGTTTATAACATTTTAGTATATTCTTCCAATCTCCACTAGTCCGAAGTGCTAGGTGTTCATGTTTTCTGAATGGCAATTTGAAATGAGAAACATTCAAGTAATAGGACTTGCAGCTAAAAACATCAATCATGAACATTATGACCACAAGTATTCATTTTGAAGTGTTGATTTTTTAATGATATGAATTGTATTTTTTTATTCAAATAAAACTGATTTGCATTCTTTTCTATATAAAAGACTGTAATACTAAAATGTCAAATTCATTAGTTCAACAAGCATTAAGTGAGTGCTTACTCTGTGCCACGCACAATTCCAGGCACTGATGATATATATAGTAAATGAGCCAGGTCGACTTACCAGAAATTTATATTCTAGTGGGGAAGACAGGCATTATTCAAGTCATTAAATAAAAACCTTAATTTTAGTGTGGCAAAGGACTCAGGAAGAGATGAACAGGATTCTATAATAAAGAGGTTTAGGGTCAGGTGGTGATATTTTCTGGAGAGGACTTTAGCTAAGGCCTCTCTGGGTAGGTGATATTTGAACTGAGTCTTGAATAAGTAGATGTGCATATTGTAAAGATCTCAGGAAAAGGTTTCAGATCGAGGAAAGAGCATTTTCTAAGGCCATAAGCAGGATTTAGTTTTTTATGCTTGAGGAACTGGCAGAGTTATATGTGCTTGAAATAGGGTAAGGGATACAAGTCAAAGTATGCAGGACAGTTCTTATAGGATTTTATAGGCTATGATAAAGAGTTAGAATTTTATTTTAAATGCAATGGAAAGCAGAGGAGTGACATTATCTGATTTATATTTGAAACCTTATTCCATTGCTGTATGGAAATAAAGGAATGGAAGGGACCAGCATACCAAGCAGAGATCAATTAGATGATTACTCCTGTAGTGTAGAAGAGAAAAGAGAGTACACTGGGCTTGGTAACAATTAAAAATTTTTGGTTAATATAGTATTTGAGATATAACAAAATTTTAAAAATAAATATTGTAATATTTTTCCCAAAGAAGAGACAAAATGTCCAGACGATTAAGCGACTTTCCCAAAGTCAATCTGAAAGTTAGTGGCAGAGTTAAAACTAAAGTCCAGATCTCCTGGTTGCTATGACATTAATTGTCTCCCAATTTCACCTTCCCTTAACAAATCACGACTGTTCCTTTGGGAGCGAACATAGAATCTGAGTTCAGTAGTTTTTTGGCATAGCACTTTTAAGAATGTACAGAAAAGAAAATTTTCTCTTACTGGAAGTATATAGTATATTCAGTAATGTACACTTAAAGAAATCAAAAGGGAATTTTTTACATATATTCAGTATGAAAAATAAATAGAATTTTGAACTGAAGCAGGTACTTGATGTTAATGCGATGCCATCTTACTAGAAATAGCAGCACCAATTAGTTCAGAATTAGTGGGCTTGATCTTGTTCACACTGAGGAAAGCCAGTATACTCGAAAATTAAATGTACCTTAAAGAAAATACATTGAGTTTTTATTCTTAAATAATGCCTTTCCTTACTCTTCTTATTGAGAATATGCAACTTACTTTTTTTTATGACTGAAAAGAATAAAGGCAATGTAGGAAAGGGATAATATTTTTATAATATTACATGACAGATCATTAATCTACCATTTATTTTAAATGCAAATAATCTTTGCTGTTATCACTCAAGTATATAAGATAACTTTTCCAGGATAGAATTATTTTTTAAACTTGTGCATAAAAGTATTTAAAAATAAGTGTGATTAACATTGCGAAAACAGAATCCCATTCTACTCTCCGATTTGGTAATTTGCTTATTTGTATCATAATAAAAAAAATATTTAATTAAGTCTTAACAAATCTAATACTTTTAATAAATTCTTGAGAACTTTCACCTTTTGTTTTTACCAGGAAAAAAAAGAAGTGAAAATTTAAAAAGTGATTTAAAGATTGCAGTTATTCAGGTCAATTTCTTTCAGTAGCATGAACAATCACCTATGTCCTCTACCTGTGCAAGGCCTCTTACTAAATAATTATGCCATGAGGTCAAGAGTCATTAATAAAGCCAAGAATAATCTATTCAAGCATCTAAATTTTTATTGAAAATGAATTGAAAACACATAGTTTGTAATGTGCTTATGTTATAAAATGCTGTAGAACACACATTATTCTTAGAAAAGAACACTTTCTTATGTTTTGAGTACATATACATTGGGGACATAATCAAGGTCATTTCCAGAGCTATCACAAGAACCTAAACTTTTCCCACAAGGAAATATTTTCTTTAGTACCCAATGAGCATTTGAACCTTAATTTGGAAGAGGTTACATAAATCAGAAGTAGACTCTAACCTTTGCAAGGACTCCTTTGGAATCTCTCCTCAGTTTAAAGATCAAGAAAAATAAGCTATGCATGATTTCAGGGTTTTAGTGCAATTATATAAACTTAAAAATCAATAATCAAAACATTATGTAAACATAATCTTGCTGCCCTGAATTTCATTCATTTTAACAAACAAAATTTTAAAATTCCTCTGTGTGAGTAAGAAGATGGAAAAGATTAATTATATAAGACTTAAATATAATAAAAACATAAATCGATATTTAACTAAACTCTGGATTGAGAAAGACTTGTTAGGCAGAAAAATAATAGATGAAATTGCGAAGGAATGGCTTATGAAAGAGTAAATATTTATAATCTTTTTAAAATGTATCACATCTACTAGTAATTCCACCCACTTCTAGGAATCTCTCCTAAAGAAATAAGTTGAAGTCCAACAAAGATTTAAGTACAAGGTGGTCATTTGCAATGTCAGTTATGATCACAAACATATCCATAATGACCATCAATATTGGAACCTCAGTTTTAACTCGACAATTCAAGAAACTTTTAATTTATATTAATACTATATACATATTTGCTTTTGATATGAAAATCATGTCTTAGATCAATAGCCATCAATTAAAATTGGCTGTCGATATTTTGTGTGCTTCCTTCTGTACTCTGTTTAGACTTAGTTGTTTTTGACATAATTAAAATCACACTATAAATAATATATTTTAAACTTTTAAAGTAACTTTTTGATTTTAGAACATATAGGCATATTCTTTCTGAGGTTCTTGTTACACCACTTTGCTTTTACAACGACCTACATTAGTACCTGTTTTTGCTAACTGAAAGAAATCCAGAAAGGATTTTTGCTTTTATGAAAAAAAGCTGTTAATGTATGTTTGTAAGTCTTTCATAAAAGCAAAGTGGTGTAATGCAAACTTATGGAAAGCGGGGACTATTCTTCACGTTAGACAATTTTGGCTTACAGAAGATTTTATAGGAGCACTCTATTCTCAGAAGCAGGTCCTCCAAATTTTTTTGTTCAAAATCTTTTCATTATAATACTGATGAGATTCCATAGGAACTTACCTCTTGTTTATATCAATTACCCTGTGTCAAAATTGGTTTAATTACAGTCATTTTGGTTAAAGTTGTAGAGTTTATTGACAACTTAAGTGAGGACTTACTATATTTACACTTAACAAAAAAGTGGCAAAGATAGTACAGTTTCCATATATAATATACCCAAATCTCTTAGTTTTAATATTTTATATTTGTCTAGTATTTTTTTACAATTAATAAGCCTACTTTGATGTATTATTATTAACTGAATCTCATTTTATTTATATTTCTTTGGTTTTTAACTAATTGTCTTTTCCTGTTTGAGATTCCATTCTGGATATTTTACAAATTCATTTAATTATCATGTTTTCTTAGACTTCTCTTGGTTGTGATAATTTCTCAGGCCTTGCTTGTTTTTTGAATACCTTGACAATTTTGAGGAGTAGTGGTCAGATATTTTGTATAATATCTATCAGTTGGGACATGTCTGATTTCTTTTCTCATGTGGAATGTACTTTTTTAAATGCACAATCATCCATTTTCTTTTCAAACATGCCCACATTTCATTGGGCGTCAACACAGATGTGACCAAGAAACCCATTGCCCTGTCCCAGAAGGCACTGCGTCCAGTGTATGACTTGGGGTGGAGTGTTATTTTTCAGAGAGAGAGATAAAAGAAAGGAAATGAAAGATGAAATGTACATTATTCCCAACTCTTGTTCAGGAATCTGAATGATAAAACGGGAGGATATTAAGCTCATCAAACCAAAAAAATATCCCCTTCTCTAAATCACGTGATGTTCAAATATGGAACCTGGGCTGGTGGACCAGCTGGACTTAGGCAACAGAAGAGCACACTGTTTAAAACAACATCCATACATTACTGCAAACAAAACAAAACAAACAAACAACAACCCAGAGACATGGACCCGAAAGATATCCATGTCCTAGTCTCTGGAACTTATGAAGTTAACCTTATATTGAAGAATGAAACTTGCAGGTGTGATTAAGTTAAGAATTTGAGATGAGGAGGTCATTTTCCTTCTCAGAGTGGGCCCTAAATGTAATCACAAGTGCCGTTATAAGAGGAAGGTAGAAGGAGAGTTGACTACAGAAGAAGAGATGGCAACAGAAACAGAAGTCAAGGAATGCTGGAAAGGGAAGGAACGAATTCTCCTCTGGGTCTTTTAGAAGGAACCAACTGTGTTGAACATCTGGTTTTAGTCCTGTAAGTCTCATTTAGGACTCCTGAGTCCTAGAACTGGAGAAAAATATAATTTTTTTTTACACCACTAACTTTACAGTAATTTGTTATAGTAGCAAAAATAAACTAGTTTTACAGTAATTCCTTATAGCAGCAAAATAGATGAGGGTTATGTGTTCTTGGAAGAAGGCTATGAAGATAAAGGACTAAACAGCTATTGGCATTTTATGCCATGCAGGCTATAAAAGAAACGTGTCTAGATTCAGGCTATCTCTCTGCATTGCTACAATAACCATGTATCCATTCATGCCACGAACTCAGGTAGTCATCTTAAAAAAGCAGACCAAGGATATCTACTTGTGGTTTCCAGTTTCCTTTTGAACCTAAAAAAGGACACTTCTGATGGGCATTGATGTGTCCTACTTTAATGCACCCCTCAGATTCTCACATTGATTTCCATAGGGCCATGTTTCATTCAGGCACACCATTCATAGACCAGTTTTCCATTGTCCTTCTGCTTGACTAAATAGTCAAGCCATTGGCCACTGCCAATGAGTCAATATAATCTGCAATATCATAGCAAGCAATGTATAACTCAAGCCATGGAGGTTATTTGGTTTTACCTTCATTGATTACAGTGGTGGCCTTCTAAACAGGTTGTTCATTCACCTTGGAACTGCCATCCATAGAACGGACAGCTCTTTTTTGTCAGTTACTAGATGTTTATAGGGCCCTGTCCAAGTGGCAATGAAATCTGGCAGATCCTCACATGGTTCCAAAGTCAATCCCAGGGGAAAAGTCTGCCTTCTTAATACACTTAGTAAATCCCTGCATTCCCTCAGAAGCAAATAAATTATTTTTCCATTTTATTATGAAACTTTTCTAGGCGTTGTCCTCTCCATTAGAGGGTTTCTCTGTTGTCATGCATGACATCATGGGTATTTCCAGTTTCAAAATTATTTATGTCTTTCAAGTATAAATGCAGTTTTAACTACTGCCAGGTGACAAGTTAGTAATTGCCCCTTATATGAAGATTTTTTGGACATCTAGAGTCCAAAACTCTAGAGGTGATAGCTGGGAAGCATTTATAGGCTTTTGCCGTAAGTCTCAGTCTAGACTCCATGTATTGTGTAGAGAATTTGTTTAAACCAGCACTCTAGGTTTTATTCTATACTGTGTGGGCTTGGGCAACCTTATTCATTCTTATTTAGCATGACCAATTAATATTTCTTGAAGGGAGTATGTGCACGTCTTCTGTTTTTAAAATGTAGATAGGGGAAATGTTCCCCAGTTACATACAGTATCCATCCTCATATTACATCTTATACTTAGGTGAAAGTGACACAACTATGTCACATAAATCTTATTCAAACATACCCATTTTGGTCCAAACTTTCACTTTAACTGCATCAACCCTTACATTCCTAACTGTAGCCCCCATTTGTATTTCATCAACAGGTTTTGGTTTTGTAGTACTAGGTAAAGTAAGTGTTCACCAGTCAAATATCTATTTTCATAAAACATTCAGGTAAAAGATACATAAACCCTTTACATACAGCCTGTTTAAACATTCCAATTTTCATTCAAACTTCTCCCTTAACCCTATCAACATTTACATTTCTATGTTCTCTCAGCCTGTGTCAGGACTAATCCAATAGATTTTGGTACCACAGTGTTTGAGACTCCATGTCAGAGTCCTAGAAACATCTCTTCACCCTCTGACCATTTTACCTGCTTATATACTTAAGGCTTTAGGACCCCGTAAGTGATTAATACAAGGAAACTTCTGTTGCCTCAGGAAATTCCAAGATGGGTTCCCATCATAACTTTATCTTCCAGTTTTTTAAATTCCTCCAAAATGATGTAAATAAAGCAAATTTAGTTGGGCCTTTTAATGCTGGGAGCTAGCAGGAGGTCCCATTTGTTCATCTAACCTTCCATACTGCTATGTTAAGCTCTTTTTAAAATCCCATCAATGTCCTTTTTATGAATAACATTTCTTAATAACCATATAAAGATTTCTACCCTGCTGGAATGAGTCCCTTGACTCTCCCTTCTACCTCTCCTCATTCTTTTGTTAATTAATCTAATGCTTTTATTAGCATCTATAAGACCCACAAGGGAAAGCTGACTCAGCAAATCCCATAAGACTTCTGGGACTATTGTTCCATTTTTCAGCAGTAAGTTTCATGGGATGTCTGTGTAGAAGAGGCCACCTTAATGACAGTATTTATTATAACTTGGGTAAAGGGCATATTCAGTGGGTGAATATCCCTGTCATTATAAAGCCAGTGCCACATAAGAAGCATATCAACTGCTGAATCTGGAGGGTTCTACTTGGCATTCATAGAGGGAATCAGACAGCTCCCTTTTCAAGGTAAACAGACTCTACAGTGGTTCTCTTCCAGTCCACCAGGCTGGCTGTTTCCTAAGCAATAACTTGTTATATTAGGTTGCTGTCCTGCCACATAACAAAATACCACAACCAGGGTGGCTTAAACAATATAAATTCATTATGTCACTTATCTAGAGCCTAGAAGTTCAAGATCAAGGTGTCAGCAGGGTTTGGTTTCTTCTTATGTCTCTCTCTTTGGCTTGCAGCTGGATCTGCAAAATGAGACAGTTTTTTCACATCATATGCTCCCTGGTTTCAGCAGTATTTTGGTTCCTCCCTCTCCCCAACCCCGTGGACTACCTTCCTAGGGACCAGAGCTTTTGAGGTAGTATCTGTTGTCCTGGTAAAATACTTCCTTTTGTTGGTGGCTTTGAGGCAGAGGCCGAAGCTCAGGCTGATTGAAAACTGAGCTTGGTCCAGCATTAATGCCCAACTCAGCATTCTCTTTAAATTTCATTTTAGCTCTTAGATAACAATAACCAAGGGATCCTATATTTTACTTTTTTCTTATCAGTTTGCACTTTCTTATGCAATCAGTGAACCAATTCCCTTGGCGTGATGGTTAATTTTATGTGTCAGTTAGACTGGGCTAAGAGATACCCAAGATAGCTGGTGAAATATTTCTGGGTGAGTCTTTAAGGGTGTTTCTGGAAGAGATTAGCATTTGATTCAGTAGATTGAATGGAATTAAAAAGGTAAGAGAAAGGTGAGCTCTGTCTCTCTCTCTCTCTTTTCCCTTCTTGAGCTGGGCCACCCACCTCTTCTTTTCCTTTGACATCAAAGCTCCTGTTTCTCAGGCCTTTGGGCTTGAACTGGGAGTTAAATCATCAGCTTCCCTGGTTCTCAGGTTTTCCGACTCAGGCTAAATTATACCACTGGCTTTCCTGGTTTTCCAGTTTGTATATTGTTGGGCTTTATGGCTTCCATAACATGGATGCCAATTCCTATAATAAATCTCCTTATATATCTTATGTATTCTATTGGTGCTCTTTTCCTGGAGAACTCAGACCAATGCATCAGAAGTTGGGTTCATCTCTAAAATCATTGGTAACTTTTATCTTTAGTAACTGATTGCAGCAGAGCTTCTGTTTCATACCATGCGTGGCCATGTTTTGCCACCCAGGGATCAAATGTTCATCATCCCTCACATTTTAAAACTCCCTCTTCTCAAACCACATGTTTCTGGGAGTCAGGGAAATTCTACAAAATCCAATTTTTCCTGACATGAAATATGTTGTTGTTTTAACAGCAATTCTTAATTCCACAACGCCAACTGAGTGTCCTCGAATTTGATTAATTCAGATGATAACTATGCAAAGTTAGTGAAGACCTCACTAATTAAGGGCTCAGTCTCGCAAGACTGCTTTTACTTCAGATGCCAATCACAAGTCTCAGGGGCCACCTACACTTCTGACAGAACAACTATAAATTGGAGAGTTCCCATAACCCCACTTCAGGCTTGATACTTTGTTAGAATGATGCACAGAACAAAAGAAAGTGCTTTACTGATTATTATAGTTTTATTATAAAGGACAAAACTCAGAAAGAGCCAAATGGAAGGAATGCATAGAGTAAAGTTTGGAGAAGGAGGAGTAAGCAAGGATTCCATGCCCTCTCCAAGCATGCCACCATGCCATCCCAGTACATAAAATATGGTCACCAAACTTCAACTTAGCAGTTCAAGAGTATTTCAAGAGTTTTCATAAGGAAAATGAAGGTCCAAATAAGTAGCTAGGACTGAAAACACATATTTTTTAAACAAAGGAACTATGAATTTGTGGAGAAGACACAAGCCAAAAAGGTTAGAGCTAAGGGCAATAAATTTTGGGAGAGTCACCAGGAAATATATCAGGGAAACTAATAAAAGATAAGGGTTATTTTAGTAAGTTTGTTTGTAAGGTTCTTTTTTGCATCCCCCCGTCTCAGGTGATAAGAATGTTCATCTCTTTTTGGTATAGGGTAGGTACCTTTCTCATGACATATTTCATGACTTGCTTTTAGGTAAAAAGGGGGAAGCCAAATAGCCTTTTCTGCACTTACTATTTCTCTAATGCCTTCAATTCAAGATAACCAATATGTCAAAATAGCATATTTTAGTGTGACATGTTCTGAACAATTTCAATAGTATAGGTAGCAACAGAGAGGATAAAAAATATTCCTAAGGTATTTAGGAGTTAAAATTGGTTGAACTAGGTGAAACGTTAGATGTGAATATTGAACGGGAGTGAAGAGTTAATGTTAACTTTAGGTGCTTGAGAGGGGAATAAATGCATAATATTAAATGAGACGTGGGCCCTGGCTGGTGTGGCTCAGTGGATTTAGTGCCAGTCTGTGAACCAAAGGGTCGCCAGTTGCAGGCCAGGTCCCCCAGTTGGGGGCATGTGAGAGGTAGTCACACACTGATGTTTCTATCCTTATTTTTCTCCCTCCCTTCCCCTCTCTCTAAAAATAAATAAATAAAATCTTTAAAAAAAAGATGTGGAATACATCAGTAAGAATGGGTTTTGATTATAGGGTAAATATTTGTTTGCTTTGGGATATACTACATTTGAAGTATCTGGCGGATACTTCTAGTAAGTTCATATAAGTACATGTCTGGAATACAGATCGAGTTTGGAGATACAGATTTTGAAGTTACCTGTGCATAAATTGTATATAATATCATTTGGTGGCATACTTTCTTTGGGAAAACAGAGAGCAAGAAGACATGATGAAAGATAAGACCTCAGGCAAAAATTAATATTTAAAAGTTGAAGGAAAAGAAATCAGCAAAAAATATTGAGAGAAAGAGATTGAAAGTGATAACCTGGCCCTGGCCGTGCAGCTCAGTTGGTTAGAGCATCGTCCTATACACCAAAAGGTTACAGGTTTGATTCCAGGTAAAGACACAAACCTAGGTTGTTGTTTTGATCCCTGGTAAGGTTGGGTGTGGGTGGCAACCAATCAATGTTTCTCTCTCACATTGACCTATCTCTCTCTCTCTCAAATCAATAAACATGTCCTTGGGTGAGGATTAAAAAAAAGGAGGAAATTACCTGGAAAAGAGTGTATAAGAAAGAATTTCTGGAATGAAGGGGTTTGTATTAACTGCTGAAAACAGATCAAGTACGAGAATTACTTAAGGGAGAACTGATTTAACAACCAAGGGGTCATTGGTTTAAAACCAAAAAGGGGATTAATGATGACTTTAACAGTTCCAGTAAAGTATCTGGGAAAAAAAAACAACCCAAAACCTAAGACTGTGGATTTGAAAGTGAAGAAAGCAGAGAGTCATCCAGAACTGAATAATACTTTAAAAAATATGGTGGCAAGGGAAAGGAGGAAAATAGGGTAACAGCTATAGGGATTTACTAACTTAGGGAAGTTGTTTTTAAAATGGACAATCCTGTATATTTCTATATGCCAAAGAGAGAAGGAAGTCAGTACAAAGGAACAAATCAAAAGTAAAAAGCCATAAAACAATTTAATAAAGGCTCTAGAGGAAGCTTGCGGGAGTTGGAAAAGAACACATTAGGAGCAATTAGTTACCTGTAGAAAAGATAGCACCTCTTTCACTCTGGTTGAAAGTAAAGCGATTTTAAAATGTTGTTACACTTAACTCCACCTTATCATATTATCACTGTCAATTTTTAATTACCTGTTATAATATATAGAAGACAGAAGTAGGGAGAATGCAAGTTTGAATATAAAGAAGAGATTTGTTTTTCACATGATCAAACTGTAAGGTTGAGAAGATGGCTATGGTAGAATAGTGGTAAAGATAATCTATACTGTAAAAAGGAAGATTAACCTTTATAAATGAAAGCAAGCTTTTAAAAGAGATGACAAGGAATTGATTGTTTTGAATTAAGAAAAAGAATAACAAACTATATACAGAAGTCAACCTTGTAAAAAATATCCTTCGGAAATATGAAATTCCTGTAAGAGTGCCTTAGTACTCTAACTCCTGATACATTGCATACACAGGTAAAAGTCACGTAAAAATATCTTCAAAGACTAAGCAAGGCTGTGTGCATTTCATTCTCACCTGATTGTTTCCTTCAAAACCCCAAAACAACAGAAATTCCCTAATTTAATTTCTAGAAGTTTTTCAATGATGCATTAAGGTCTTCATATTGAAACAGCAGTGATAGATATGCATTAAAGGACTGAATTAAAGGACTGATGGAATCTGGGAGATAAATCTATGGTACACTGCTGTGACAGCAAACTTGCCATTTGCTGAATAAGAGGTGATAAACAGAAAATAAACTTATACGATCATAACAATTAATCCATTCTAACGGTATTTACAAACTCCGGAGAGTGAGTATGCTAGATATTAAAACCAATGTTAAAGGATAGGAAGAGAATATTTACAAACTTCTTCCTTGCTTGTATATTTTTCATGTAGTTTAACATCTTTTACTACATGCAAATATTTAAAGTAATTTTGATATTTTAAAAAAATTCTTCTTTTAGAGAGAGGGGAAAGGAGGGAGAAAGAAAGGGAGAGAAACATCAGTGTGTGGTTGCCTCTCACGCGCCCCCTATTGGGGACCTGGACAACAACCCAGGCATGTGCCCTGACTGGGAATTGAACCAGCAACCCTTTACTTGTGTAAAGGACCCATGGATAAAGCTAAAGGGGAGTAGGATTGAGGGTGGGAGGTGGGGTGGGGGAAAACGGTGGCAGGAAAATGGAGATAACAGTTCTTGAACAATAAAAAAAATTATATTAAAAAATAAATAAGACCTTTAAAATAAAATGATTTTGATAATGTGTTTAATATCTGTCGTATAAATCAGTGTCATCTCATCTTATAACCATAAAGTGTTACTGACAAGGATTGCAATAAAAAGTATAACAAGTCTGACTAAGAACTTAATTTTAATTTAATGCTCTTTTAATTACAACATTCCCCTGCTGTGGTCCAATATAATTTTTCTTACTAGAGTTTAAATATACCCTTCCATATAACTCAAATATTTTTAATGTATAGTGTTCTTTGAAATCAAAGTACAAAAAAATCTATTACAGAATCAGCATTTTGTGGCATAAAAGGCAGTATAACAATATTTGAGTTTAAAAACAAACCAGTTCTGAGATGTACAACACATTAATTAATTCATTTAAGGAGTTTTTCTTTAAAACAACCAGATAATGTACTTCTTGTATTTGAAATCATGTCATAATATAAATATTGCTTAGTTGGAAAACTTGTATTCCCTTACCCTTTCTTTAAATGGAGTATAGTTACACTAGGAGTCAGCAAAAGCAACTCAAACAGCAAATCCTTTCTGAGAAATTAGAAGCAGGACGTTCAGAATAGATTGTTTATAATTTAGTAGGAAATATAAAAGCCGAAAGATAATACATAATTCTACTGAGAATATCCTGTTTTATAGGTTTAATCTCAAGGATTTAACATGGCTCTGGTAATTGTTATGTATGGGCATTTTTTTCAATTAAAAAATCTGGACTCCATGAACATTTCAACATCATATCATTCTATTTGTGTGAAATAAAACACATGGGGCTCCATTCTGTGGGAAATGGAAGTATTTGTCTCTAAATCCAGGCATTTGCTAGAGTAACTTTGGAACTACATGCCACTGAGCTGATCTGCTAGACCAATAACAGTTTGGCTGTTCTTTATGGGATGTATATTTATTAGGCACTCTACTTTGTTCACATTATTTCTAAATCATCCTTCAGCTCACACAAGCCATCTCTTCTTTCTTGATTACTGATCTGGTTAAACTCAGAAATACTGACTCATGAAACAGATTAGAATTTAAATACTATGAAAATTCATTGCCTTGAAATATTAAACAAGTTCAGCCTTTAACTCTCACTCTTTGCTCTTTTGGACCTAAGGTGTATGTTTACATCTTTACCTTACAGTGGTTAGGCACAATTTGCTTCTGTTGATACAGAGTTTAAGTATAATCTGGGTACTTATTAATTAATCAACCACCAACAGGGCAACTGGTAAAAGAAGACTGCAAGAGTAAGTGCGATCCCTGGTCAGGTTACATACAAGAATCAACCAATGAATGTATCAATAAGTGGAACAACAAATTGGTGTTTCTCTTTCCTCTCTCTCTCTCTTTAAAATCAATCAACAAAAAAATATTTTTAAATCTATCAAAAAACAAAAAACAAAATGGTATGACGTTTGTGGATCAGGATTACTGTGGTGAACAGAGTGAGTATTGAGGAATTTAAGTTTAAAAAGATCCAGAAAGAGAGGGAAAACATGATTTCAAGTATTATAGAATCATGGAGAAAAAACTTTCTTGTTTTTAACATGTCTACAACAAAATGAAAATCCATTCTGCTCTGAAAGTGCTATACAAAGTCCTAGGTAAAAATAGTACTATTTAACCACCCTCATCATCTGAAAATCACCTGTTCACCAAACTCTCAACCAATGGTTTCTAACCCTAATTCTTGGCACATAGCAGATGTCCAGTATATATCTATTGAAAAATCTTCTTATAATGTTTTTGTAAGGGCAACATTATCCTCAATACACAGTCAATCCATGGTCTAATTATGTCCCTTAGATGCGGTTATGGCCTGGATTGTATCCCCTAAAAATTCTTACACCGAAGTCCTAATCCCCAGTACATACCTAACAATGGGACCATACACGGAGATGGGATTTTTAAAGAGATAATTAAGGTAAGGTAAAGTCATTAGGGTGAACCATGCTTCAATATGGCTGGTGTACTTATAAGAAGAGGAAATTTAGCCCTGGCTGGGGTTGCTCAGTGGATTGAGTGCCAGCTTGTGAACCAAAAGATTGCAGGGTTCAATTCCTGGTCTGGTCAGGGCACGTGCCTGGGTTGCTGGCCAGGTCCCCAGTTGGGGGTGTGTGAGAGGTAGCCAGTCAGTGTTTCTCTTGCACATTGATGTTTTTCTCCCTCTATTTCTCCCTCTCTTTCCCTCTCTCTAAAACTAAATAAATAAAATATTTTTAAAAAAGAAGAAAAGAAGAGGGAGTTTAGAAACAGACATGTACAGGAGAAAGACCATGTGAAGACACAGGAAGAAAGCAGCTATCTACAAGTCAAAGAGAGAAGCTTGAAACAAATCCTTCCCTTGTGACCCTCAGAAGATTCCAATACTGCTAACACCGTGGTCTTGGAATTCTGACCTCTGAAGTTGTGAGAAAATAAATTTCTCTTGTTTAAGCTGCCTAGTCTGTGGTGTTTTGTTATGGAAGTCCTAGCAAACTAATAGAGACTTTTTTTTGTAACTAATAGAGATTTTTTTCAGTTGTGAATAAATTACTAGAAATTTCCTATTGGGAAATTTCAAAATTACTGTTTTTAGGCATATTTTGGAAAAATTAAGTAACAACACTGAATCAAGAACAGACATCATCTTTCAGAATATTTCTCAGGACCCCCTATGCTATACTCATCCTGCCTGCTATCTCTGCCTGAACCCATGCATACTCTACTCAAGATCAACTTGGAACCATTGATGAGAGTTAAGACAAAAATTCATAAGTGAAACACAATAAAACAGAACTAGACCCATAGATATAGAAAACGCGCTGATGGTTGCCAAAGGGAAGAGGAGTGGGGAGATGGGAATAATAAAAAAAAAATTAAAAAGAAGAAAATAGATTAAAAAGGACAAAAAGTTTCCTAAACTTATAAAAGTGGTCATTAGACCAAGGCAGTTAGGCACAATGGATTAGATACATACAGAGCAACATACATGAATTCTAAAAGCAGTGTAAACAACAGAAATAGGATAATACAATATTACATAACAAGAGGCAGTTTGACACAGCTAGTAAGAGTACGGATTCAACTGCTGGTAGCCAGAAGTATAGGTTTTTATTCCAGCTCTTCTACTTTCTAACTGTATGTATGACCTTGGCCAAGTTACTTAAACTCTCTGTGCCCTAGTTTTCTCCTCTGTTTATGGGGATAATAATAGTACTTACCTCATAATAATATTGTGATGATTAAATGAGTTAGTTCAGGTAAAGATACTTAGCATAGTGTCTGGCACAGGAAAAACACTATGTCATTGTTTATTTATAATTAATGCAATTTATATAAATTAAAACTACATGCACCAAAAATAATACACATTTTCAAAGCATACCTTCAAACAAAATATAATACTAAACATATTATAATGGTTATTTATAAATAATGAGGAAGTAAATTAGAAAATTGAGATGAAAAGGAATTAATTAGTGAATTAATGAATTAAATGTACAAACAGGAGAAGGGTTTTATGCAGGTTGGTGATTGATAAGGTTCTGTGAATTAAGGATGCTTGAATACTCTTTATTTATACTCTTTATACTCTTATACTCTATACACAATAAATAATACTCTTTACCTGGTTACAAAATTAAAAGGAAGGAAGGGAAGAAGGAAGGAAGGAAGGAAGGAAGGAAGGAAGGAAGGAAGGAAGGAAGGAAGGAAGGAAGGGTTAAAGAAAGAAAGATTTCCCAGTTCCAACATACATAAATTGAAGCCCTTGGGTTTAAAAATATATAATTCAAAGAAATCGTTTAGACTCCTGAAGTTGATATGTCAGTGGAACATCCAACATATATTGCTCCCCGCAAAAATCAAGTTCGGAAACCCATACCTGTTGAAATGAATCATTTCTTCTCAAATCAAAAGAACTGTTGGAGATATTATGCATAGGTCCTTGAATATCACTCTGGGGAGGGGGGATATCAGGTATAATTAATTTAAAAGAGGTAGAGATAACGTGGACTGATGTGGGTCAGTGGATTGGGTGTCGTCCTACAAACCAGAAGGTTGCTGGTTTGATTCTCAGTCAGGGCACACGCCTGAGTTGCGGATGAGGTCCCAAGTTGCGGTTGTGTGAGAGGCAACTGATCGATGGTAGAGATAAATACTGTTATATGGAATCTTGATGGAAAAGCTGTTTTAGAAATTTCAAAAAATTTAAAACCGAGCCATTTTCTTCCTCTCCTCCATCTACAAAATAATGCCTTGTATAAAGGGGAAAAACTTTTCCCTCTTCCTTTTTAGATTCTTTCTCTGGTCTAATAATTAGATTGACATAAAATAGATTGACAGGAGAAAAACAAATTTAATTATCTATGTATGGCAAATCCAAAGATATGAGGCTCTGGGAGAGTCAGGTGATTGAGGCTTATGTACCATCTTGAACCAAGGAGAAGGGGTTAACGGTCTGGGGCTTCAAGGGAGGAAGAAGGCAAATCACAGGAAAGTGGAAAGGGTAAATATTTAGTAAATAAATGTTTGCCATGCCATGCAGATAAGTATAACATGAAAGGATTCCTGGAAATAGCTCTCTTCCTGATAGAGGCCTCCTATCTAAGTTCTTTCATATAATTGAGGCAGAGGTAAAAAATCAAAGACAAACCAAAAAAGAAACAAACAAAAACCTCTTTCTGAACCTGTTAGGCCTTAATAGCATTCAGGTCAAAATAATACCATGCCAAAGCAGCACATTTTGGGTCATATATTCTGCCCCCCTCATTTGCAATTGCTGACAAATAGATGCATTCAGTGCTTTCTTCTATTATTACAGCTCAGGGCTATAGCTGTTTTTTGAAGTACCCTTTTAAAATAGACATAACTAAAAATAGGCACTGTGTTTGTTTAAAAAACTTGTGTATTAGGATGTTTTAGGGCAATTTACTGTTTTTTTTTCTTTTACCAGCTTAAACACCAGTTATTTTAAAAGGCTTAATTGTTAAATACAAAAGAAGATGAAAGTAAACAAAAAGATGATTTATTATTCTTCCATTATAACCAAACCAGCTCTGATTTATGATATTTCTTTCCACTGTATTTTTCTAATACAATCTTCTGAGTTCAAACCCCTTTACAAAGGTTAGTTCATTTTTCTTTATAATGTCCCCTTAAAGAAAGTAATCACTATCTCGATGAAAGGATGAATAACAGGAGGAAAACGATGGTTCATAGATGTAAATATCAGACTATAAAATTTCCATAGGATCACCGGTACTACATTACTTCAGATACATATGCTATGTTGTTGTACAGCTTTTTCATGAATATACATATTTCTTCTCAGCTAGTACATAAGCTCCTTCCATTTATGAGGGCATATGCTGTGTTTTCTCCTTGTTTGAGCTTTTCCCTGAGCCTGGTATATTGAACTGAGCATATAGAACATAGCTAATAAATGCCTATTGAATGTTTGTTTATAAAGGGTGACTACCTCTTACATTAGTAACATGCAAGTATGGTAGGCCCAGAACTTGACTGTCACAAATTACCCTTCATTTTCATCACAGATAAAAACAATAGACTTGAAGCGTGGCCCTTTTTCTGAAACTTGCAATGTGTAACATTGCTTCAATATGTAGGTAGTTAATTGGAGAATGACTTTAAAAGAGCACATGAAAATGCCATAATACCATTGAATATTAGAATGTAGATTGACAGCATTTTACACTTGAATCCTATAAGAAGTATAGTTTCAGGTATGCAAAGTAAATAAGTTCAGAAGCTCTAATGCACAGCACTGTAACTATGCTTAATAAAATCCACTTGATACAATCTAGCACCATTTATGATAACAAATCTCAGCAAAGTAGGAATGAAGGGGACATACCTAAATATAATAAAAGCCATGTATGACAAGCCCACTCATAGCATCATACTCAATGGGAAAAAACTACAAGTGTTTCTCTTAAAATCAAGAATAAGACAGGGATGTCTCCTTTCACCTCTCTTATTGAATAGTACTGGAAGTCTTAGCCACAGCAATCACAGAAAAAGAAGAAATACAAACCATCCAAATTGGAAAGGAAGAAGTAAAACTGTTTTTATTTGCAGATGACATGATAGTACATAGAGAGCTCCAAATATTTCACCAAGGAAACACTAGAACTGATAAATGAATTCAGTGAAGTAGCAGGATACAAAATTAATACCCAGAAATCAGTTGCATTTTTATATGCCAATAATGAACTATCAGAAAAGGAAATAAGAAAATAATCCCATTTGCAATCACTTTAAAAAGAATAAAATACCTAGGAATAACTGTAACCAAGGATGTAAGAGAACTATACTTGCAAAATTATAAGACACTGAAGAAAGAAATTGAAGAAGATACAAATAAATAGAAGCACATATCTTGTTCATGGATGGGAAGCATTAACATCATAAAAAATATCAATGCTACCCAAAGCAATCTATAGATTCAATGGAATTCTTATCAAGATTCCAATATTGTATTTCACAGAACTAAAACAAATATTTCAAAAATTTATATGGATCCATAAAAGACCCTGCATAGCAACAGCTATCCTGAGAAAGAAGAACAAAGTTGGAGGAATCATGTTACCTAATATCAAACTATAAGGCCATAGTAATCAAAACAGCCTGGTACTGGCATAAAAACAGATACATAGGTCAGTGGAACAGAATAGAGGGCCAAGAAATATGCCCACACTTTTAGAGTCAATTATTTGACGGAGGAAGCAAGCACATGCAATGGGTAAAGATAGTTTATTCAATAAATGTTGTTGGCAAAATTGGACAAATACGTGCGGAAAAATGAAACTAGACCACCTTCTTACACCACACACAAGAATAAATTCAAAATGGATCAAAAGTTTAAATGTTAGATCTGAATCCACAAAAATCATAGAAGCTTTTATGTATCTGGTAATATTCATAAATACCCTAAAGTATGACTAATAATATGTTTTTTGTTGTGAAAAACAAGTTCCTTGCCCAGATTTATCACTAAATTTATAGTAACTTGCTAACATAGCAATCATATAAAACTGTATGAGATAGTTTTAAAGATATTTTATTCTTAAATTTAACATATTATTTACTAGAAAAGCAGTTTAACCTTTGCTATGTCAGTTAGCAAGAAAATTTCAAAGAGCATTACCAAAATACAAAGAAGTAATGAATCATCATGTTACATGTATGAAGTATACAGGAATTAAATAAAAATAAACTTCTATAAGGACTGTTTATTTATATGGCAATATTACAATATGCCTCTCCATGGCATATAGTTTTCATTTATCATCAAAAGTTAGATTTTAAAAAGTAAGTTTATATATCACGGGGACACTTTGCAAAGTACATGATTGTCTAACCAATATGATGTGCACCTGAAACTAATAAAAAATAACATCGAGTGTCAACTGTACTTGAAAACAAAACAAAATAAAACTAAGCTTATATTTTTCTTTAGCAGTTCTGTTATTACATATGTTTTTTCACAAAAATTAATGTGATCAAATATAAGATGCTATTACCTATGGGTATTATTTCACAATTTCATTTTTGCATCCCCTATAGGTACTCATGGTAAATGTCTCTTTTGACCTATTTTCATTAGGTCACAAACAGAAGTGTTATAGACAGATTGGATTAACCTCCCATAATGAAAAAAATAGATTTTCAGTGGTAAATGTATTTTCAAGTATGAATTATGCATTTTAAATGTAGTTAATGTTAAAAAATTACTTTATTTAACTTTACAGTATTCATTTTAACTGGATTATGTGGAATAAAATGGTAAACATGCCTATGTGAGTTTAAACTAGAGGGTTTGTAGAGTTGGATGTTCTCTCAACAGTCAGTAAGTAAATAATAATGATAACACTAAAGTTATGAAAAATGATTAATAATTCTGGCAAAGTTAGAATGATGGCTGTTGACTAAAATCATGATAACATCAGGAAAAGCACTTTACAAAAGAAATATATTTCTTAGCAACTTCATTACCCAATATTGTAATATCAAGTAGATGATTAATCCTCCTTACTGAAAAAATTAAATTCTAATAATTGCTTTTCAATACAAACGCACCACATTTATTTTTTAAGGTGACAGTTTATTGAAGAATTTTTGCTCACCCTGAATTCAAATGTACCCTCATTTCTTAGATTTATTAAGCACTACTGTGATGACAAGTGAACATTATAAATTGCTATTTATCCTGCAAATTCTGGAAGAAAAAAATGTGTTTTATGTTCATTTTAGTGTATAACAATTTTTTTTCCTTGCCACTACAATTTATTCCTGTTTTAAATGATGTTTTACCTGTATTTAGTTTAAACTTTTCTAAGTCTTAGGTAAAACTGATATTTCCTGGTATTGGTAATTATTGAACAATCCTACTCTTGTTTACCTAAAATTAGATCAAAGTGATGATTGAGATCCAATGACAGAACATTTACTCTCAGCAAGCCTTCTAAAGAAAGTGTTTTTTGTTCTTCTTTGTTACTCTTTGTTCTCTCAGTTTGGGGAGAAAAATTTTCCCTTCTTCCTTTCTTCCATTCTTCCTTCTTCCCTTCTGGTTCTTTGGCTGGCCTAGTAATTAAGTTGACATGAGAAAGATTAACAAAGGAAAATCAAATTTAATTCTGTATGTACAGGTGTCCCACAAAGACATGAGCTCTTCTGCTGTCAGTAACTAGTCTTATATAATCTAGAAGAAAGGGAAGATGAGTCTGGGGTCTCAAAGGAAAACAGACAAATCACAAGGAGATGGGAAGTACATATGTTTGGTAAACAAATGTTTGTCAGGCCATGCAGATAAACCTTTCTAATATAAAATGTTATCTTTGGTAATAGCTCTTTCCTGGCTGAGGCCCTCTATCTAAATTCTTTATGGCAGTTAAGGGGGAGGTAAAAAGCTCTTCCTGGTCTGTTTGGCTTTGATTATCTTAGCTTGAAATAACCTATATGCCAAAGTGGCACATTCTGGAGCTGCCTGTGATAAACTTCATTATGAGCACTGAAAGAATTTCTGATGCCACAGTTATTTAAAGAATAAGGTAAATTATATTTTATACCCATTGAAGGGCAAGTTTCACTTGAAAGAGAATAATTCTTAGTTTGTTTTTATGTAAATGCAAGTAATCTTATAAACATTAATATATTATCTTGAAATACTCTGAAGGTATATTAATTTGTGGACAGTCTTAAAGCGTTAATATTGGCTATATTATAAATGCCAGCATGTAGGTACAGGAAAATCAAATAGCTCCACCAGGAATCATGTTCTAAAGTCCCTGGCCTTTGTTTATCAATGAGATCATGAGTTACTGTGTGAAGTTTGTACGCAGATTAACACACACACACACATACACACATTAAGAGAAGCGATCAGTTCAACTCTGTTTCCTAGAGATATGCATGTACATGGACCAAACAAATATCTGACTAGAAATCCTAGTTAATAAACTATAGGGAATATAGCAAATAAAGATTTAAGCAGGCAAGGGGTCAGAATCAGAATTGTGGTGTGCCTCATGAAAGTAGTTTAAAACAAAGACATATAAACAGTCTGACAGATCAGAAGAAGACAATGATTAGAAATCTACAAAGGTTTACTTTAGGAAACAAGGTTATCGTGTCTGATTTTATGAAGTATTTATTTCTTCTATGCCTTATTTTTATGCTTCCTTCTGTGTTCATGTGTCTCTTTGCAGGCAAATATTCAGAAACTTTCAGGTAAATAATTATCAGAATGAGGCAGGGTTTAGCCTTAAATGTGAACCGATGTAAATGTAGAGAAAACAGCTATTTGACTATAAGTAAATTAATTAGTGGTGTGTGAGTGTATCATCAACCATAATAAAGATTTGTTTAAACTGAATTTTTCTTATAGCCAGTACTATCAGTTGGTGTGGTTATATATATGTATTTCACTAGTTTATATTAAATAAGCAAGCTTACCTTTTTATTCTGAACCCTCCTTAACAATATTTTAATTCATATAATAAATGTACTTGCAAGATACAAATATTTAAGCTAAGAAAAAACATTTTGATAGAAATGCAAACAGGACCCTAACAAAAAGATCATGGCTAGTTCTTTCTTAATATCTCATGTTCTTGCCACAGACATGCAATTCTGAGCTATGCGTATAATCATAGATATCACAAATATTTCTATAGTATTTGTCTTATTTTGTGTGGGCTACTATAACAAAAAATACCTTAAACTGGGTATCTTTTAAACAATAAACACTTATTTTTCACAATTCTGGAGGCTGACAAGTCCAAGATCATGGTGCTAGCAGATTCAGTGCCTTGCGAGAACCCGTTTCCTCAAAGATGGCTGTATTTATGCTATAACCTCACATGGCAGAAGAGAAAAGGAAGTTTTCTTAAGCCTCATTTATTGTCAATATAAGGGCATTAATCCTACTCATGAGGGCTCCACCCTCATGACCTAAGCACCTCTCAAAGGTCCCACCTCCTGAGGTTATCATCACTTTGTGTATTGTTTCAATATGTAACTTTTGAGGGGATACACAGCCTGCAGTAGTCTGTCCATGGCCTTCCATATTCATGTCCTTGTACATCATCAACTCAAAAGTCCAAATATAAATATCATCTAAGTCAGATATGGTCAAGATTTAAGATATGATTCCTTCTGAGGCAAATTGTTCTCTCTGATATGAAACTGTGAAATCAAGTATGTTATGTGTTTACAAAATACTATGGTGGGACAAGCATTGGGTAGGCAATCTGATTCGGAATGAGGAATAAGAAATGAAAAGAAGGAGTAGCAAGTCCAAGCTAAGGACAAAACCTGATGGAGCAAATAATACAAAACACCAAGACTCGATGCTCCACTTATGAACATACTAGAGCCTAGTCGGACCCCCAAGGGCCTACTTCTGCAGTTTCTACCACTTTTTTCCCCATGGCTTTGCTGGGTTTTGTTCAAGGAGCAGGTTATAGGTTGGAGTAGTATGTCTGGGGCTCTGGTCTTGGGTCAGGAGAGTAGCCCTACCTCCATAGATTGGCTGGGCATTGTTTTATATGGGGATTTCTGAGGTGGCTACCCCACCCTGCTATTTCCCATTTTCTGCCTGGACCTTTAGGTTCTCTGGGTCATCTTCTGAAATCTAAGTTATTCTCCAGATTCCAACACGGTGCTCATTTCCCTCTGAGGCTTCATCAGAATGGCCTTTATTGTCCATATTTCTGCCAACATCCTTTTCACAACCACTTTGTGTTCTCTAAGCCTGAGGCTTTCTATAAAACTCTCCTTCTCTCCTTGAGCTCTCACCAGAATCACCTTTAACAGTCCCTTCATGCAATGTGGGCTTTTTTTTTAGCATGTACTTCAAAACTGTCCAAGCCTCTAGCCATTACACAGTTCCAATGCTGCTTACACATTTTTAGGTATTTGTTATAGCAGTACTCCACTCTCAGTACCAATTTTCTGTCTTAGTTTGTTTGGGCTGCTATAACAAAGATGTCATAAAGCGGGTGGTTTATAAACAGTAAACATTTATTTCTCACAGTTGTAGAAGCTGGAAATCTAAGATCAAGGAACTGGCAAATTCAATGTCTGGTGGAGAAAACTTCCTAGTTCATAGATGGTGGCAACTTTGGCTGTATCGTCACATGGCAGAAGGGGTTAGGGAATCTCTCTGGAGCTTCTTTTATAAGGACACTAACCACATTCATGAAAACTTTGCCCTCATGACATAATTACCTCCTAAAACTGTCACATTGAGGGTTAGGATTACCTCATCTGAATTTTGGGGGGACACAAATATTCAGACCATAGCAGTATTTTTATCTGGACAAAACCAAATACATTATATTTATATAAATGGATCAGCAGGAAGAATGAAGACAGTTTACTCAGGAGGAAGCAAAAATTAAAAAAAACAACAACTACAAAGTAAACTATTCTGGATTTTCAGATTTCATTAAATTCTTTTACTAAAATGAAAATGGCATAATATCAAATATTATTGCAGGTAAATGAACATATGACTGAACTTGTTAATATTATATAAAATATTATTATATATATTTGAAGATAGCCATTTGGTTTTAAGCTGTCTTAATTTTTCTTAAATTTTCCCTTACAATAAGACCCAGCCTAAATATGCTTAGGAGTTTAGAGTATTAAAGAAAAAACTACTGATGTTCTCTTGAACATTTTCATTATAATTATAGCTATTTCCTATTCTCACAATTTCCCAATGGTGTGGAAATAAAGTATGATTTACCAAGAGTAAAATCACTGTCTTCCTATCAATTACACTGAAAATATTCTTAGCTAAGCTATAGCAGATAGCAATTCAATATTGATTTTCTTTCCCTGGGTTTTGAGATCAGTTGAAATATAATTATACACTGGATGAAGATTTGAGAAATATCACAGAGGGATACCATTCAATAAAGATGAATTGTTATTCATATATGAAAAATGCAACCCTTTCAAAGTATGATAAGTAGTTTCAGATTATTTCTAGTCATATGATTGATTGATACAAGTTCATATTTATACATGGCCAATTACCATTAACATATTCAAAAATTCTCATCTGGAGACATGTCCTCTAAAAATAGATGCCCGTTGTATACACTATGCCTCTTGGGTCACTCAGCATTTGCAATGTGTACAGAATTATTCCACATACAAGACAATTGTCATTAGATGGCATTTCCTCAATTGTATTTCATATAATACTAGTCCAATGAGTTTCTCTTAAAAAAAGATAGTTTTTCCTGGAGAAGAATGTTTTATAAATGCTACATACTGTATCCACATCTTGGAGATTTTTGATGCATATGAGTACTTTAAAAGACCTTAAAGTAAGTGAGTAGTTTGGTATTGTTTAATGTAATATTCCTCAAACAAATTTGTCCACAGAAAAACATTTTTCATGGAATAAATACTTATATCCCAAGGGAACACTATACAAATTTAAAAAGTGTTAGTTTCAGAAATTATCAGAATAAAATATCAAATATTGAAAGACCAGATATTATTAGTACTGAAATATGCACACCATAGTAAAATGATGTATCAGGAAACCCAAGAACATAATAAAGAATCTATTAGGAACTTAAAAATAAACAAGAATTTTAGAAGAATGGTTAAAATCCACATGCCAACATGAAATATAATCTAATGATTTTTCAATTAATTCATATTAAGATTCAAAAAGCCAAATAAATAAGGTTCAATAAATATATTTATTGTGGAAAGAATAGAAAGTATATGAACTCTAAATTTTTAGTCTCATTTAAAATTAAATTCTACACATATTAAAATGTTCTTAAATTTAATAAAGCAAGTATTGTTGAAGCTGTGGAGAACAGGAATTCCTAATACAATAAGGTAAAAGTGTAATATAATATGTTTTTAGAGCAAAATTTTGCAACTTATACCAAAATATGAAATGGGTATATTGATCGAACAAAAAAGATCCACTGCCTGAAATTAACAGTATACATATACACTATATGAAAACGAGTATATATAGTTTTGCTGCAATATTGTTTGTGATAACCCAAAATAAAGGCAATCTATGCATCAACTCATAAAAGAATGAGTATATGAATTACAATAAATCCATGCACTTTTTTTCATTGTTGTTCAAGTGAAGTTATCTCCATTTTCCACCTACCACCCCTCCTGCCCCATCCATCCCTGCCATCCAACCCTGAACCTACTCCCTTAGGCTTTGTCCATGGGTCCTTTGTACATGTTCCTCGATGACCCTTCCCTTGTTTTCCCCTATTAACCCTTTTCCCTATGGTTACTGTCAGTTAGTTCTTTATTTCAGTGTCTTTGGTTATATTTTGCTTGTTTGTTTTGTTGATAAGTTTCCACTTATAGGTGAGATCATATGGTATTTGCTTCCCGCCACCTGGCTTATTTCACTTAGCATAATGCTCTCCAGACCCCATCCATGCTGTCATGAAAGGTAGGAGTTCCTTCTTTCTTTCTGCTGCATAGAATTCCATCGTGCAAATGTACCACTGTTTTTTGACCCACAAATCTATTGATGACCACTTGGGCTATTTCCAGATCTTGGCTATTGTAAATAACTCTGCTATGAATTTAGGGGTGCCTAAGTTTTTTGAATTGGTGTTTCAGGATTCTTAGGGTATAGTCTCAGTAGTAGGATTGCTGGATTGAAAGGCAGTTCCTTTTACTGTTTTTGAGGAAATCCCATACTGTTTTCAACAGTGGTTGCACCAGTCTGCCTTCCCATCAACAGTGTACTAGGGTTCCCTTTTCTCCACATCCTTTCCAGCACTTGCTGTTTGTAGATTTGTTTATGATGGCCATTCTGGCTGGTGTAAAATGATATCTCATTGTGGTTTTAACTTACGTCTCTCTGATGGCTAGTGATGCTGAGCATCCTTTCATGTGTCCCTGGGCCCTGTGTATGTCCTCCTTGGAGTAGTGTCTATTCAGGTCCTTTGCTCAGTTTTTAATTGGATTGTTTGTCTTTCTGATGTGGAGTCCTGTGAGTTCCTTATATATTTTGGAGATCAAACCCTTGTCTGAGGTATCATTGGCAAATATATTTTCCCAAATGTTTGGTTCCCCTTTCATTTTGCTGATGTTTTCTTTTGCCATGCAGAAACTTCTTATTTTGTTGAAGTCCCATTTGTTTATCCTTTCCTTTATGTCCCTTGCTCTAGGGGATATCAGCGAAAATATTTCTGCATGGAGTATATGTAATTTTCCAGCCTATGTTCTCCTCTAGAACTTTTATGGTATCATGACTTATATTTGTCTTTTATCCACCGTTTTAAATTTAAAAAAATTTTATTGTTGTTCAAGTACAATTTTCTCCATTTCCCCCCCACCATTCCTCTCCCACCAACCTTGGTGCCATGCCCCTTGGTTTGTCCATGAGTCCCCCACATGTGTTCCTTGACCACCTTTCCCTTGTTTCCTCCCATTTCCCCTGCCCCCATCCTCTGTTCAATGTCAGTTTGTTCTTCACTTCAATGTCTCAGGCTACATTTAACTTGCTTGTTTGTTTTGTTGATTAGTTTCCACTTACAGGTGAAATCATATGGTATTTGTCTTTCATCACCTGGCTTATTTCACTTAGCATAATGCTCTCCATCTCCATTCATGCTGTTGTGAATGGTAGGAGCTCCTTCTTTTCTTCCGTGTAGTATTCCGTTGTGTAAATGTACCACAGTTTTTTGATCCACCCATTTATTGATGCGCAGCTACGTTGCTTCCAACACTTGACTATTGTAAATTGTGCTGCTGTGAACATCGGGGTAAAAAGGTTCTTTTCAATTGGTGTTTCTGGGTTTTTAGGATATAATCCCAGCAGTAGGATTGTTGGATTGAAAGGCAGTTCCATTTTTAGTTTTCTGAGGTAATTCCATACTGTTTTCCACAGTGGCAGCACCAGTCTGCATTCCCACTCACCTCTAGTATATACTGAAGTTACATTTTCTCCACATCCTCACCAGCACTTGTTTGTTTTGTTTATGATGGCCATTCTGTCTGGTGTGAAGTGGTATCTCATTGTGGTTTTAATTTGCATCTCTCTGATGGCTAGTGATGCTGAGCATCCTTTCATATGTCCCTGGGCCCTGTGTATGTTCTCCTTGGAGATGTGTCTGTTCAGGCCTTTTGCCCATTTCTTAATTGGGTTGTTTGTCTTCCTAGAGTGGAGTCCTGTGAGTTCTTTATATATTTTCGAGATCAAAGACTTGTCTGAGTTATCATTGACAAATATATTTTCCCATATGGTTCATTCCTGTTTCATTTTGCTGATGTTTTCTTTAGCTGTGCAGAAACTTTTAAATTTGATGAAGTCCCATGTATTCTTTCCTTTATGTCCCTTGCTCTAGGGGACACATCGGTGAAAATATTGCTGCGTGGAATATCTGAGATTTTCCTGCTTATGTTCCCTTCTAGAACTTTCATGGTTTTGTGACTTATATTAAAGCCTTTTATCCACCTTGAGTTTATTTTTGTGCATGGTGTAAGTTGGTGGTCGAGTTTCATTGTTTTGCATGTAGCTGTCCAGATGTCCCAACACAATTTGTTGAAGAGGCTATTTTTACTCCATTTTATGCTACTGACCCCTTAGTCGAATATTAATTGACCATAGTGGCATGGGTTTATTTCTGGGCTCTCTAGTCTGTTCCATTGATCTATGTGTCTCTTCTTGTACCAGTACCAGACTGTTTTGATTACAGTGACCTTGTAATAAAGTTTGATATCAGGTATTGTGATCTGTCCTACTTAGCTCTTCTTTTTCAAGACTGCTGAGGTTATTTGGGGGTCATTTTTGGTTCCATATAAAGTTTTGAAATACTTGTTCTAAATCTGTGAAGTATGTCATTGGTATTTCAATAAGGATTTCATTGAATCCATAAATTGCTTTGGGTAGTATGGGCATTTTGATGATGTTAATACTTCCAATCCATGAACACGCTATATGCTTCCATGTGTTTGTATCTTCCTTAATTTCTTTCTTCAATGTTGTGTAGTTTTCTGAGTACCGGTCTTTTTCCTCCTTGGTTAAGTTTATTTCTAGATACTTTATTTTTCTTGTTGTTATAGCAAATAGTACCTTTTCCTAGTTTCTCTTTCTGATGTTTGATTGTTGGTGTGCAAAAATGCCTTCAATTTCTGAATACTGACTTTGTATCCTGTTCTTTTGCCAAATTTACTTATTAGGTCAAGTAGTTTTTTGGTGGAGACTATAGGGATTTCTATGCACCTTATCATGTCATCTGCACATTATGACAGTTTTATTTCCTCCTTCCCAATTTGGATGCCTTTAAGTTCTTTTTCTCATCTGATCGCTGTGGCTAGAACTTCCAAAATTATGTTCAATAAAATTAGTGAAAATGGACACCCTTTCCTTGTTTCTGATCTTACGGGAAAAGCTTTTAGTTTTTGCCTGTTGACTATGATTTTGGCAGTGTGTTTCTCATTTATGCCCTTTATTATGTTGAGGTATGGTCCCTCTGTTGCCACTTTGCTGAGGGTTTTTGTGATAAATGGGTGATGTACCTTATCAAATGCATTTTCAGCATCTATTGATATGATCATGTGTTTTTTCTTTCATTTTGTTTATGTGGTATATTACATTTATTGATTTGTGGATATTATACCATTCTTGCATCCCTGGGTGAATTCCACTTGATCATGGTGTATGATCTTTTTAATGTATTACTGGATCTGGTTTGCCAATATTTTGTTGAACATTTTAGCATCTATGTTCATCAATAATATTGGCCTATAGATGTCTTTCTTTGTTGTATCTTTACCTAGTTTTGGAATTAGGGAATACTGGCTTCATAAAATGAGTTTGGGAATATACCCTCTTCTTGAATTGTTTTTGAATAGTTTGAAAGGCATAGGAGTTAGCCTTCCCCTAAATGTCTGGTAAAATTCACCTTTGAAGTTGCCCACTCCAGGGTTTTTGTGTAGGGAGTTTTTTTTTTTATTGCTTCAATTTTATTAGTTGTTACTAATGAAAGAAGCTTTCTGCTTCTTCTTGATTCAGTTTAGAAAGATTATATGTATCTAGAAATTTGTCCATTTCATCCAGGTTGTCAAATTTCTTGGCATATAGTTGTTTGTAGTAATTTCTTACAATTCTTTGTATCTTTGTGGTATTGGTTATAATTTCTCCTCTTTCATTTCTGATTTTATTTTTTGGGTCCTCTCTCTTTTTTTTTCTTGATGAGCCTCATTAAAGGCTTGTCAATTTTGTTTTTCCTTTCAAAGAACCACCTCCTAGATTTATTGATCATTTGAATTGTTCTTTTAGTCTCTTTGTCATTTAATTCTTCTCTGATCTTGATTATTTCCTTCCTTCTGCTAACTCTGGGCTGTTTTTTGTTGTTCTTCTATTCTTGTAGATGTTGGGTTAGGTTTTTTATTTGAAATTTTTCTTTTTTAGTTAGGCCTGTATTGCTATAAACTTCCCTCTCAGGACTACCTTCACTGTGTTCCATAGGTTTTGGGCTGCTGTGCGTTCATTTTCATTTGTTTCCAGAAACTTTCTGATTTCTTCATTGATCACATTATTTACCAATTTATTATTCAGTAACATGGTTTTCAACCTCCATGAAACTGAGTGTTTTTGAGTTTTTTCTTTGAAGTTGGTTTCTGGTTCCAAACCATTATGATCCCAGAAGATGCTTGGTATGATTTCAAATATCTTGAATTTGTTGAAGTTTACTTTGTGTCTTACCATGTGGTCTATCCTTGAAAATGTTCCATCCATGTGCATTTGAAAAGAATGTATGTTTTGTTTCTTTGGGTTGAAATGTTCTGTATATATCAATTAGGTTCATTTGATCTAGAATGTTGTTCAATGCCATAATATCCCTCTTGATTCTTTCACTGGAAGATCTATCCATTTTTGAAAATGGGGTGTCAAAATCCCCTAGTATGAGTGTTTTTGTTGATATATTTCTTGAAGTCCTCGAAGATTTTCCTTATACCCTTGAGTGCCATTTTGTTGGTTCCATATATATTTAAAAGGGTTATATATTCTTGATAGATTATTCCCATAAGTATTATGAAGTTTCCTTCTTTGTCTCTTTTTTATGGCCTTATTTTAAAATCTACCTTGTCTGATGTAAGTATTGCTACCCCAACCTTTTTTTCATGTCTGTTTACCTGGAATATTTTTTTCCATCCCTTCATTGTCAGTCTGTGTAGAACTTTTGTTGTAATGTGGGTCTCTTATAGACCGCATATATCTGGGTCTTGTTTCCTTTTCCATTCACCTACCTTATGTCTTTTGATTAGAGCATTTAATCTATTTACATTTAAGGCTATTATTGGGAAGTGCTCATTTGTTGCCATTTTCCTGTTTGTACCTGAGTACCTCTCTCTCTCTTTTTCTTCATCTTCTTAAAGCAATCCCTTTAATATCACTTACAGTGCTGGTTTGGTGGGAATGTATTCTTTTGTTTTTTGTTTTTTTTGTTGTTGTTGTTGCTGGTGTTGTGTTTTGTTGTTGTTGTTGTTTTTTTT